>PVKZ01002125.1:0-85186 GCA_004027375.1 Macroglossus sobrinus
AAAATAAAAAACACTGTGGATAAAAGAAGGTGGGATGGAAGGGTTGGGAGAGATCAGGAGTTAGATTTCGAATGCCTTAAGCTTGAGATGTCTATTGATCTCCAAGTGGGTGTGTTTGCCAAGCAGTTGGCTGTGTGCATCTGTGGCTCAGGGGAGATGTCTGGCCTGGATATGCGGATTTGGGAGTTGCTGGTGCATAGGTGGCATTTAAAGTCTTGAAACTAGATGAGTTCATGTAGCAAGCAAGAGTAAGATGAAGAAGATGGAATTTGAGCCCTGGAGCTCCAGCATGAAGCAGCCTAGGACAAAGGTGAATGTCAAGTCAGGGGTCAGTAAACGTTTTCTGTAAAGAGCCCTGCAGTAAATAGTTTATGCTTCGTAGACCGACCTTTCATCTCAGCCATTGGAGTGCAAAAGCAACCATAGACAGTACATAAACTAATAAACATGGCCGTGTCTAGTAAAACATGACTAAAACAGGCATTGGCCATGATATGTTGACCCTTGATACATCCCCTCACTTGTCTTTATGCGAGGACTTTCCTTCTTTTCTTTCTTAGACCGTAGGACTTCCTTTTATTCCAGGAATCCCTTTCGATTAGGTGCCATACTGTGTAATACTTTACTATTAAATTGATCTGGCTCGAACCAGCCAGAGAAGTCCTAAATTTCAAGATGTTAATTTAGCTGCCTTATTATTTTTTAAATTCACTTAGATGAGGAGAATTACCTAAGAATTACTGGAGATGTGAGGATGTGTAATCAACAGTCAGATAACAGAGATCAATTACAGAAAAAGAGGCGGATTTATAGCAGGAGAGATTATGGGTGCATATAAATAATAACTTTTGGATGGTAAAGACTGTTAAATATTTTACCAAAGATAGTTCATGGGATAATCATTCTGAAAGATTGTTTTCTTTTGATATTGTTTTTTAAGGTTATTTCTACAATTTGGGAGTAACTTGTGTGCATTTTATAATCTGAGGACAAAGGCATTGAGTTCTCTTTTTTGACCAATAGTAGTAATTATCTGTTCACTTAGTAATGTGCATTTAAGGTAAGGTAATATGCATTCATGTCTTTTCATGGCAATGATTTCTTTTTAGTGCTGAATAATATTCTATTGTCTGGATGTATCGTGATTTATCCATTTACCTGTTGGAGGACATCTTGGTTGCTTCCAAGTTTAGGCAGTTATGTATAAAGCTGCTATAAACTTCCATTTGCGGGTTTTTGTGTAGACATAAGTTTTTGACTTTTTGGGTAGACACCAAGAAGCAGTGGGTTGTACTATAACAGTATTTAGTTTTATAAGAAACCACCAAACTGTCTTCCAAAGTGGCTGTGCCATTCATTTTGCATTCCTACCAGCAATGAATGAGAGTTCCTCTTGCTCCACATTATCATGAGTATTTGATGGTGTCGGTTTTCTAGATTTGGGCATTCTAATCAGTGTGTAGTGGTGTCTCTTTCCCTGGTGACATATGATGTGGGACATCTTTTCGTATACTTATTTTCCATCTGCATATCTTCTTTGGTGAGGTGTCTGTTAAGATCTTTGGCCCATTTTTTATTTTGATTGTTTGTGTAATTACTGGTTGGTTGCTTGGTTGGTTGGTTTAGGGGTGGGATTAGGGAAGTACTTCCCAAGAATTGTCACCGATGTGTAGGAGATCCTTGTACCCATCTGAAGAACTTTGAGTAATAGTAATATATGTTGAGTAGTAAAAGTGTCAAAAGCAAAAATCAGAGTTTTTATCCTTCAGAAATAGAGATTGTTTATACAGCTTTGTCTCATGTCATTTTTGAGAAGTTAGTCTGTTAAAATGGCTCTCACATAACTGAATTTATCACTATCTGTTGTGTGTCTGGGCTATAAATATGTATACGTGGACACTATCAGATGTAATAATAAAGTTCCCAAGGACCGTGATCTGGGGTGATCTGAGCGTCTGCTTTGGGCCTTGTTATTTTAGGGTCGCAATGATACAGGGAACCCTAGAACCTCTTCTGAACCACTGGAGAAAGAACCATTGTAGAGCTGCTTCGGGGTGTGCAACAGCGTCCTCTCTCCTCCATCTAGCTTTTTTGTTTTACCCACAGCCACAGGTTTCTGGAGAAAGCCAAGTTTTGATGCCACCAGATGTTGTCTCAGCTTCAAAGAGATTATTCTCCCAGAATCTCTCTCTCTCTCTCTGTTTTTGGGAAGGATGGCATGTGTGGGAAGTATCAGAGCCAATGACCACACTCAGAGTAACTCGGCCTAATAAGTGGCAGTGGTAGGATTAGAATCATGGAGGGTCAGTGTCAGAAAGGATTTGGAGCATATGTATTGTTCAAGGGTTCCCAGCCTTTAAACAGAAGACCAAGTTGGGGTGGGCAGATGTGCTGTGGAGTTACTACAGACTGTGAATTCATGTGTATACTAACATTGTTTGCAGACTCAATAAATAATGTCCACCATCTACATAACATTAAAAAATGATTGCAGACTCTGCTGTGATTAAAAAATTGTAATTTTATTTTTAACTGTAATTTAATCAAAAGTATCTTTTTATCATTATATGTTTTTTAACTGTACAAATTCATAAAGTATAACTGTTGTCATTTGATTAGTCTGAGAGAGGTCCTTCATGCTTGAAAAGGTCGGGAAACAAGTCTCGTCCAGCCCCCCAACCCTGAGTTACAGGCTAGGACACTGAATTTAAAGGAGCTACCTAACTGCCTGAGTGCTGGGGCAGTTGTCAGTTACGAAGGAGGGACAAGATCTTGTCTCTTTTGAATCTAGAAGTGTTGTTTTTATTATTATTTTTTTTTATCTTTGTCGTTTATGGTTCCCATTAATCTAAAACATCCATGTGAATCAGGAAAATTCACAAAATACACTTTTTCCCTTCAATATAAGTGAAGGTCATATAATAATGAGGCGTGAAGTAAGCAAGCAGCAGCACATTATGACAAATGGTGGGGCTGGGTTTGCTTTAGAAAGGACTGAACATTTCTCCAGTCCCGCAGCCACCTTATCATGGAGCCAATCACTGGCTCTGACAGCATCTAAACAAACCTAACAGGTGTTCGCTCCATTATAATTCTTACGCAGATTCTGAAGATACAAGTCAATCCTACCACACGACTTTTCGTGTTACTCTTAAGTAGGAGATGCTACACACACAAAAAAAGTACATTGATTTGTTTGTGAAAGCTAAGGGCAAATGCCAACATCTGTTAACCAAATGTTGGTGGTGTACAAAATGCATCTCCTGTTTATGTTTGTGTGTGTGTTTTTCTTTTTCATGTTTTTTTTTTTTTTGAAGAATGGATTTATTTCTCTTGGGAAAGACTAACAACCGAGAGTAACAGCATAGTTATTTGTTCACAAAGATACACACGTAACTCTTTCCTTCTTGCTCTTATTCACACAAAACTTCTATTCTGTTGAGCAATAAGCTTTGTATTTGGGCACAGGAGATAAGTGCACACTTGTTCAGTTGGATCAGCAACTCCTTTACTATTGTTAGCCTTCTTTCGTAAATGACAAATCTCTGGCCAACTGTGAGCTATAACCAAAGATCCAGGGTCATGACCTGGGAAGATCACCTTGACTGCTTCCATTCAGCATTCTCTTGCTCGCTCTCTCTCTCTCTCTCTCTCTCTCTCTCTCTCTCTCTCACTCATTCTCTCTCTCTCTCCCCCATTCCCTCTCCCTCTCCCTCTTCCTCCTTCTCCCCTGCCCGCCACACACCATTCCACCATCCCACCCCCTCAAGAAGTTTTAAAAGTCATAAAACAATTAGCACATAATGCCTTATATATAGGACATATTTAATATTCTATGAATCATTGAATGAAGTGCACATACTGCTTTGTAAGGCAGCTTTAATTCAGTCACTTATTTTCTTAAGATTTTATCTTGATAATTTTCTTTCTTGGTTCATAAGGAAATGGAAAAGATTTATGCTTCTACTGTCCTGAAACTTTTGAGCTACTCTTTCATGTTTAGTGAGACTGAAAAAAATAAGTAAGGCTATTTAAATCATGGCTAACTGTCAACCCATTTATATTGAGAAATGGGGGTTTGAATAGGTTAAAAAAAATGGTAAATGCAGGTGTATACGATGCTTGCCAGCTAAAAAGACCCACCCAGTTTAGGGTACTATCAATGTAGCAAAACCTCATTTCTTATCAGAACATAATTTATTTGAACAAAACTCCAGAGATAAATTCATCTGCCTGCAGGCAGAACCATACACCTGAACCCCAGGTGGGTGTGTTTGTGTTTGGGTCTGTTTCTAGGTGGAATGATCTCATGTTCTGCCCTTACCGCAGAATTGTGCAACACTGATACACACCTGTGTTTTGATCTTTAAAATCTGTCGTGGTTACATGTCAAGCAATTTTAAATAGCTTCATGGATGATCCAGAATACGCGTCTGCCAGAAACATTGTTGGGCACGGTTTTGGAACTGACTTGGACTCTTGTAATATTAAACTTTAGTTATATTGAAAATGTATTAGGTCTTGAATTTCAATCTTCTGCCCGAGACTGTTGTCTGAATGCAGATGGGTACACAAATAATCCGAGGACAGGGGTCAGTGCATGAGGTCTTTACACTTATTATGAAAGAAGAATGGAATAAGATACTTAGAAAGTAAAGCAAATTACCTGGATCATTGCATTTCTTTTATTTTCAATATTTATCTTAAATGTCTTAAGGTGTGTTTTTCGTTTTTTTTTTTTTTTTTTGCCTTTTAAACATATCTTTTCCATGAAAGTTATTTTAAAATGTGACAGTTAAAAGTGCCTCCTAAAAAGGTTGGTCCAGTGTAAACTATCACTGATTTCTTTCTTTAAAAGTGGGTAAATCCCCAAAGGTAGGATTTAATGTGGGAAATGTAAAAGGGGAGTAAAAGAGAGAAAGTTGAAGTCAGGGCTTATTTCAAAAGACAGTGACTCATGAATGCAAATTTAATGCATTTCTATCATTTCTACAAATCCATGGTTAATTCCTACTGTAGACTACTACCATTTTTTCGGAACAAAATGTTGATGTGGTAAGGTTTCTTTAAAATTATTTATTTTAACTTTTTATGAGCAATTTCAAAAATATGTAAAAGTAAGATAATATATGGAACCTCAAGTACCCATTGTCCCACTTCCTTTATCTGTGGTCAGTCTTGTACTTCCCACGTACTTCCCAGTCCCAGCCTCCCGCCCCCTACTGGATTATTTTGAAACAAATACAGAAATGTGTGTTAAGAAGTCTTGTTTTTATGGGGACATTTTAGAGGACGTTACTATCACACACATAGAGCAAAAGGGAGATGAGAAGAATATTCCAAAGGAGAAAGGTGAAGAAAGGAGAGAAGAGAGAAGAAAGGCAAGTAAAATTGGCACAGTAGTGAAGAAGGGTAGTAGCTCATTCTATTATTTTCTACTGTTTGTTATAACATCGTGGATCACAAAGAAGTCAACATTTTTAATAATGGGGTATAGGTTTTGAGTACACGTGTCATTGGCTTTGCATTATGTGAGACTTGATTTCTGACTATTTTCTGTTAAGTGCACTTAACCTTTTATGAGCACCTCTGCATCTCACCCCAAGTCTTGCCTAGGATTGACAGTAACAAGATATTAAGGTCCTAGAATCCAATAGAGAATGGCCGCTAGGCTGAGCATCTTGAGGGCAGGAGACATTTCTGTTTTGTCTAGTATAGTTGTGGCTTCTACAATACCCAGCAAATATTTATTTAGTGAATGAATTCTTCCATCTGTACAGGTCTTACTTGAATAAGTGGAGAAAGATTTGTAGAACCTTTTGCACATAGAGTTCCCCAAATAATCACAGGAACAATTCATGGGATTCTTTGTGCTTTGAGTCTTTTGGTATAAATTTTTATCTGTCCTATCTATATATCTGTCTGGAATCTAAAAAGATTCCTGATAATGGCCTCTGGCTTTTACCAAGAGAACTGAAACACACTCACATAATATAGTCATTAACCATTCTTCTATAATAGGACCAATGAGATTACTTTTTAAAGATGCTTCTTTACTACTTTTATAATTTAAAATGGCATGCTTTCCCCTTCCTTACCCCCAGTCCAGGCAGTAGATATGTATAAACTTTTTGGGGTTAAACCTGAGGGTCGCTTGGTATCAGAAATAAAATACAACTCCAAAATCATATTTTGGGGTTTATGCATATAAATAATTTCATAATGAACCATGGTGGATTTTGAATTAATGTTTCTTAATCTACTGTGCTCTAGTGACACTGTTTATTTTTTCATTTACACCTGTATATCACTAATTATTTCTGTTTTTGTTTTTAAGAGAATACTAGATGGGATACCCCTAGCACTCTCTGTAGTGATTTTGCGTTAAGCAACTATGTGTCAAATATAGTGTTGTATATGACTACTACGTCTGTTCACTTACAGTCTCTATTACCTATAGCTTATAATATGGATTGAAATAGTTGACTTGCATAAGATGGTAAATTGTTAACATAGACTAGATCCTATGTATCTTATTTATAAGTTTGGTATTTTGGTCCCTGAACTAGGTAAACCCTGAGACATATGCCACTGCATGATCTACAACACAATGCCTGCCTCATGTATTTGCTCCTGATGACTTTCATGCTATCATTTCTGGGCATGTATAACTTTCTCCATTCTATCTACACATGCATCTGTGTGACAGTAGCCAAACATCCCAGTGATCTAACTGGCTTGGCACTTAAAAAATACTGTTAATGACTCCCTTAAACTGTCTCATATTTTTTGTAGTGAATAAACTGATTTGCTGTTGGAGGAGGGAAACCCTATAGTTCAAGAGCTTGAAAACAACTTGGTCACAATCATAAACTACACTGAGAAATAGTTAAGGCCAGAATCCAGAAGCCAGTAATGGACCTGAAATCACTGGAAATAATTCTTGGATATCGAAGGGTACAATTTGGCCCGTGTCTTATAAACAGCTGTCTGTATCTTGTAAACAGACCCAGTCCAGTGCTAACAGCTATTTGTCAGAATTGCATATAAGACCGAAAGTGGACAGAAGCCATCATAGAACTAGGCTTCTCCCAACAGCTGGCCCTGCGGCCCTTTGAGAACTGCCACCTAGATAAGCGGGGATGGCCACTGTAGTGCTTTCCTTGTGAGCTCCCGCAGTTCCTTGAACCCCTCAGTCCCTAGGCTACAGTTGAACACAACAAATACATATTAAATATTTGGTTTTTCATCTGCTTAATTGCAAGTTAGTATTGAATCCAGACATACTTTCAGACAAGTTTTGTTTGCTGAACTTTGTGAGTGCCTTCATTACAAAAGGACTTATTTCCTGTTTGCCTATCAATATATTCCAAGCCTTGCTGATTCACAAATCAATATAAATTATAGTTTTTACTCCTAAGGGGTTTACAGTTTAGTTGGGCAGATAAGACATATACAAGAAACAACTGAAGAGCACAACAGCATATATAACAATATTAAGTTGTGTGTTGCAATTTGAGTAAATGTGCCAATTAAGCATTATAGGCAGTGAGAGTAAAAGGGGAGAGGTCAGCATGGGCCAGAGTCTTCAGATCATGGCACAGAGTAGTTACACAGAAAACGCTGGTTGAACAGAAGAACAGGAGATTAGAGATAGGCAGAATAGATGGAAATTTTTACCTTTCCTTTGAAAAAGGATTGTTTTTAGCAAATACTATTTACAATAGTATCAAAAATAGAAGATACTTAGGGATAAATTTGACAAAAGAGATACAAAACATATATGCTGAAAACTATAAAAGAAAAATTAAGGAAGACCTAAGTAAGTGGAAAATATATTGTCCATAGATCATAAGGTTCAATATTAAGATTGTTGGTTCTTCCCAAATTGATCTGTAGATTCAAGGCAATTTCAGTTAAAATCTCAGCAAACTCTTTCATAGGAATTGACAAGCTGGTCTTAAAATGTACATGTAAATGCAAAGGACCAAGAATAGCCATTACAGTTTTTATAAATGAAGAACATGGTCAGAGGAAGGACTTACACTACTCGATTTCCAGATTTACTATAATGTTATAATAATCAAGGCAGTGTGGTATTGCTATAAAGAGATAGAGATAGAAATGAAATAGAATGCTGAGTCCAGAAATAGATCCATGCATATATGGACAATTGACTTTTTGACAAAAGTGCTAAGAAAAGCTAAAAGAAAGGTTAATTATTTCAAAAAGTGATGCTGGAACATCTGGCTAGCTATAAGCAAAAAGGTAAACCTTAATTCTTCTCTCGTATCACATATAAAATTAACTCAAAATGGGTTATAGACCTAAATGTAAGAGCTAAAACTATAAAATGTCTAGAAGAAAACATAGGGAAAAATCTTATTGACTTTGGGTTTGGCAAAGATTTAAGTATGATACCCAAAAGAACATTAAATATTTTTTTAAAAATCAGTAAATTGGACTTCATCGAAATGAAAATGTTTGCTCTTCAAAGGCACTGTATGAAAACAAAATGGCAAGCCAACAGCTTGGAGAGAAAAAGTTTCAAAACATATATCTGACAAAGAACTTTTATCTAGGGTATTCAAAAAACTCTTAAAACATAAGAAGACAAACAGTTCAATAAAATATAGACAAAGAAACGTTTAAACAGGAAGACAGTATTGAGGGAAATGCAAGTTAAAAACCTCAGTGAGATAGCACTATGCACCCACTATGATGGCTGAAGTTAAAAAGACTGACCAAACCAAGTGTTAGCAAGGATATAGAGGAACTGGAACTTGCATGGAAATATAAAATGGTACATCCACTTTGAAAAAGCAGTTCAGCAGCTTCTTACAAACTTAAAAATACACCTGCCATATGACTGAGTCCTCCTACTCCCAGGTCTTTAGCCAAAAGAAATGATAGCATTATATCTACACAAATTTTGCAGATCAATTTTCACATCTGCTTTATTTATAATAGCCCAAAGGTGGAAACTACTCAAATGTCTACTGACAGGGGATTCGATAAACGAACTGAAGTATAATCTATGCAGTGTAATGCTACTCAGCAATGAAAATGAATGTACTGTTGATAGATATAACAGTGGATTAGTCTCAAAATAATCATGCCGAGTGAAAAACTAGACAAAGAAGAGTACATACTGTATGACTCCATTTATATAAAAGTCTAGAGAATGTAAACTAATCTATTATGACAAAGCAGCTCAGTGGTTGCCTGGGGGTAGAAGTGGTGTAGTTGCAGGAGGGAGAGATTACAAAGTATAAAAGGAAACTTTTGGGGATAATGGTTATATGTTCATTATCTTGAGTGTGGTGATGGTTTCTTGGGTGCATACATATGTCAAAAGTTATTAACATTGCAAATTTTGAAAATGTGTGCTTTATTGTATGTCAGTTATTCCACAAAGCTGTTTTGAAAAAAGAGTTGATTGCTAATTACTGTCATTTTCATTTGACTGATGACATCACAGAAGCTCAGTGTCCTATTGATGTTGGCTGGAGATTATACATTAAGCCAGGTAGAAAAGCTAACACGATCATAATTTGTGGGTCTTTATGAACTTGACTAGGTTTCTAGCTCCTGTTTTTAACATGTGTTTATTTTAAAGAAGCTGCTCTTAAACAAAGTTCTATTTACAGTACCTATGGAGAATAAATTAGGTACATTATAAAATAACATTTTGAGTAAATTTTAATTTGCTCTAGATAGAGGCTAATAATTTTGCACTTTTGAGCCCCTGTTTCTGAGGTGCTAGGCAAGGCTCTGGAAATATACCTTGTGCTAAGTGGCCTGATGTCAGCTCTCAACAAGGAGTCTGAAGGCCCGGTCTCTGGCTGTGGCTTTGCACTTAATAACACATGACATTGGCAAGTTACATGCTGGAGAGTTCCAGTTTCCTCATGTGTAAAATGAGAGTAATAATAACACTTGTCCTGCCTGCCTCCCAGGATTGATATAAGAGTCATATGACCACTCTTTGAATGCTGAAAAGTGGCATAAAAACACAGGGATCAGTATTACTTCTGTTGTTATCTTGCCCGGATTTCATGGTGTGCTTATCCATGGCTCAAGAAAACCAAAGGCTTGTAACCTTTGCAATTTACAAGAAGGAAAAGAAGGCTATGTCATGACTTAACTTTTGTTTGGAAACAGATGACGTCACCAAAACGTATGATACTATTGCCGTGGACACCACCCTGCTCCTTCACAAGCAATTCTCTCTCTCTTCCCTTTTTTCTCTTCCCTCCTCTACTTCCTCATTTTGCTTCATTCATTTAGTCAACAGATATTTGCTAAGCACCTGCCAGGTGTCAGGTCCTTTGGGCAATAGAAATAAAACAAGGAAGAAAACAGATGAGTCACTGCCTTGGAGAAGCTGACATTCCAGTGGGGGGTTGTGGTGCAGTCTGGTACATGCTATGAGAGGAAAAATAGGGGGCGCTCTGGAGTACCTGGGAGGAGCTATAACACAGATTTGAGAAGTCAGGGTAAGAAGACCTCTAAAATGAGACCTGAGCATGAGTAAGGGTTAGTTAACCATGCAAAGAATTGGAAAGAGTATTTTACTCAAAGGGAAACAGTATGTGCAAAGGTGTAGTATAATGGAGATTAGCGTGGAAGACAGGTGGTAGGTGGGAGATGGAATGGGATGTGTTCAGAGGAAGGGTCACTTGAGGGCCTTGAAAGCCATGGTAAGAGCAGCGGAGAGCCACGTGGGGGTTTCAGCTGATGTATTTGCTAGTTCCCTGTCTCTGCAGTAGGCTTCCTGCTCCCAGCTCCCGGAGTCCCTCGTGAAATCCTGTTGGTGGTCCTCAGGCTTCAGAAGGTTGCTGACCTCAGTTTAGGCAAGTTTTTCTTGGATAGAACTTGTCTTATGGTGACCAAATGGACTTTGTTTATGTTGTTTTTCTGCCAAAACAAAACAAAACAAAACAGTGACTATCACTTATGCTGTTTAGTAAAACCATACTTTTCAGTGTTTCCCTCATAATTTGTTCTGTGGTTGCAATGTAGACATTTTAAATGGGAATCCTATAACAGAGAGAAAATTGTGCTCCAGCAGAGAAGACCAAGGGCAGATTTGAATACAGGGGAAGCTCTCTGAGGTCAAATGCAATGAAGTTTTTTTGTTTGTTTGTTTTTAACAGTAGGGTAATTAGTTTCTGTTTCCCTTTTCCTAGATGTCTCAATGACATTTTAAAACCTTGGGGAAGGTATGCTAGCTTTTGCAGACCTTAATATTATCAAGAATGCGTCTGTAGTTTCTGCGGATTTGTACTAGTATTGGTCTTCTCTTTTATCTTCTGTTTTATAGCTTTAGGTGTCTTTGGACAGGGTTTCTTACTATATTTTTCAGATTCCTTGGTCTCTCTTACAGATAGTAATATAATCTTTTCTGAGTTTTCCCCAGGTGTCAGGATAGTTTATTGTTTATTTGTTTTTATTTTTTATCTGGGGAAAAAAATTCCTGTGACATGAAAATTCCAAAGGGCAGAGGGCATGCCCTGTTAGCACCTGAGCGAACACAGCTTCCACCCTTTGGGTCAGGGAAGTCTGTCGAGAAAGCCAGTCTTCAGGTACTCGAGTGAATCATTATTATGAAATATTGGTGTCTGTTTGGGATGTAGATATATAAATGTATACACACACATAGTACAGTTCAGACATGAACAGCCTGTGTGCATTGAAAGTGACTGTCCTTGGACATAAGGCCTCAGTAAGCATATTTGACTCTTAGTCAACTTAAACTGAAATGAGAGTGCCAGATTGAACATAACACATTTTTCACACAAAATAGTTGAAAATTCAAGTCTGCCTAATAATGGAAGTAGCTTTGGGTAAGTCTAAAGCACACGTGAAATATTAGTTCGAGCAAGCAAAAAACAGTATCTTCTGATACATCCCAAAGATACTGCCGGGGCCACCACTGGTGCCTAACCAAATGATATGCCGTGAGCTGCCATACTTTGTAAGGGGGCATCAACTTCCACCATGGTGAACATTGTGCTTCTCACAATAACAGTGCATAATTAATCCAAACTTAAGACTTTAACACATAAAAAAATAATATTTTAAGGCTAAGCATGTTCACTCTGCCCACTGTGCCATTAGCCTGACTTGTGTCCGTGAGCTTGTCACAGACTTTTTTTTAACCTTAGTTTCTTCATTTCTGAATTGGCACACCAATGAAGATGTATGTTCCAGGAGGATGTGAGACTATATTTTATATTCTGAAAAGCAACATTGTGGGTAGAGGAGAAAACATTCTTTTGAATCACACTGACTCTTGGTTCAAAGCACAGCTTCAGTGCATTTATGTCCTTGACCAATTTATTTAGCCTCTCTGAGCTTATTCCTTTATCTGTAAAAATACAGCTGATAATACTTAACTTACTAGGTTGAAGTAAGTAAAAGTAAAAGTACAAAACAAAATGTACTTCTCTCCCTTTTATATTAGAACATTGCCTCCTTACAATTACCTAATATGTCCTCCCCTTAAACTGAGATGGGAGGCCAGAACAGAGTAAAGAGATTAACTGGATCATTGTTTTTGTTAGGAGGAATTAGGAAATTATGTCTACTGCATCCGTTATTTAGAGCACTGGTAACCAAACCTGATTTCACATTGCTATAATTAAGGGAACTTTCTGATGAGAAATATACATTCCAACTTGTTTCTCTCAGTATGTAAGATTAAGTCCCTGAATGACTCTCTGACTAAAAACTTTGGAAATGAAATAAAATAAAATAAAAACTGAATGTAGCATAACCTCAAAGGCCAGAAATAATGTTTAAGCAGGAATCCAGTGGAGTAAGTCATCACTAAGTCAGCTTTCAGCTCAAAGACGTCTAACTAACTAACTAACTAACCGTGATATCCTTGGACTGAACTTGATGGATGTAGGAGACGAGAGCCAGATTCAAGGTTTTGCTCAAGATGAAGAGTCCAGTAAGAGGGGGTCCATGTAATATTGGGACCCCAACATACAATACCCTTCATGTAAGTGTAAATTAGAAAGGAATCTGTACTTCAGAAGGAGACAGCAGGGACACATGCCTGCCTTGAACTTGGCATGGGGGTAGAGGGAGCAAAAGCTCTCTCCTGAATATTCACAACCACAGGCAGCCTTCAAAGAAGTTTGCAGCCTGCATTTGCACTGTCAAGGGGTCTGAAAATCTTGAAACAAATAATTTTTTTAAATATTGTTTTCGATTTGTTGGCACTCATGCTGCCTTTCTGCTCTACATCAAAAGCACCTGCCCCGTCCTTACCTTCTTTGCTTTTAGCTCCAGTGACTCCATACCAGAAAAGCCTGAGACTGGGTCTTCTTTTGACCTTCAGACACTTGAGTTTATAGTTGACTGAAATAGTCTTCATTAACACCAGTCTTACTGTAAGCCTGTAGGTAAGCAGACCGCCACTGTGATGTTCCCAGTCTTTGGTCTTGACCTGCAGGATACAAATGAGAAGGGAGGAGAAAAGAGAGAGAAACAAAGAGAGCTTTTTCATGTCCTAACTGTATTCAAAATAAATCCTAATGACAACAGTCCACCCCAAAACAAACAAACAAAACAAAACAAAACAATCCTAAAACATGTTTTGTGGGCTTTAGGAGTAGAGGCTAGGAGGTATAGATTAAGAGTGTGGTAATTTAGGCAATAGGACAGAGACGAGGGAGCATTTCGACCATGGCAAGAAGACCCCAGGAAAGAGAAAGTAAGTGGCTAGCCCTTAGAGTTCTCCTCAGGGCCACTCACACTAAGTGAGGCTCTGGGAACACAGCCTCAGGAGTACCCACTGTTGAGGTAAGATTATTAAAAGGCAGAATTTGAGGTTCGTTAGCTCGGATCTGTGTACCAGTTACCATGGTTCTGTCCCAGTATATCTTTTAGTGCCGTACTTGTTTTTATGCTTCTTGGATTTGTATTTATAATGCAGTGCTAATCCCTTTGCTAGGTCAGCATTGAGGGCAAACAATTGATTTTAGAAGTATTGTGCCAGTTGGTGTAATCCCAGAAGCAAGGTGGCGTGTGTTACATTACACGCTGAATTGACTTCTTGGCTGGCACGCCACCTTTGCTCTTTCATTACGTGCTTGTAGCAAGCTGTGTGTTTTACGTGCATATTCTTGGCTTGGCTGGCACAGGTAAGAACCATCCAGCTCTTCCTGTTCTCAGCTTGTATTTGCTGTTTGGTAGCTGTTGGTTTTTCTAGCAGATTACAGTCTTTGTTTCTAAATTTTAAAAAGTCACAAGTGATTTCGTTCATTACTACACACTCAGCTCTTAGAATTGTGCCTGGCAAGTAGTAAGCACTCAATAATTTTTAAAAAAAAAATTATTATTTTGTATAAACTGAAGTTAAAGTCTAGAAGGAAAAACTGAGACTAGCTATTAGTCCAAATAGATAAGGTTGGCTAGGAACTCGTGTCCTAAGCCAAGGTTGAAGAAGACATCACGAGTTGTGTTGTCCTTGTACTTGTCTGTCACTTTGCTAAGCAGATGAGGAGTAGAGAACAAACGAGTGTGCTGGGTCTGGGTCAGCAAATTAGATTCCAGGAAAGTAGCGGTGAACGGCAATTGAAGTTCGAAGAGCCTGCAGGCTGATGAGTTTCTGGCCATTGTCAGCAGGTAGAGAACAAAATACCCCAGACTATGAGACCTAAATCAGTGCTGCTTGTCTAGGGTTGACAGTAAAGCAGAGTGTGGCTAGAGCTGGGCAGTTCCTAACACCCTGTTGTTTTGTAAAGCAAATATTAGGAAACTCCTGTTCATTCCGTACGTGTTAATAAAAATGAACTGCTAATTACAGCACTAGTTTCTTCTCTACTAAATGTGTGAAACGTGCCTTTTAGGGAATTATAATACACATTTCACTGTTGTTTACCTTCTTCGTAGTTGATTTAGAATCTACATTCTGAACAACCTTCCTGTCTATTACGCTGTTGACAGTGAACAACACTAAAAGGAGGTGGCAGGACAAAAGATTGGATCTTTTCACTGAATTTCTTTCCCTCATTAGTCATTGCAGAGTCTTCTATATTCGTTTTTCACAGATTACCATTTGCCATTTGCCTTTCACGAAGTCCAAGTGTCTCTCTTTTGAATATGTTTGTACCTTATTACCCTCTACTAATGGAAGGCTAAAAAGACTACTTTGTTAGAGAAGTGAATGAAATATAATGTTATCTATAGATATTAACCCTCTTCTTCACTCCCTATTAATAAAAACAGTATATCATTTCAGATGGAAGAAAGGACCATAAGCTATCCATTTGCAGCTATACTGTGCACACACTCAATTAGCCAGAGGGGTCAAGTGCATATTAGTAGGCAGCTGGGAGTTTGCTGAAGCAATTAATCGGCCTCGTCATCTATAAATAATAGTTTAAATAACTTCCTCTTCTTGCTCACTTGACTAAACAGCCAATCAAATTCAAAGAATTGATAGCATCATTGACCTTTCCAAAAATAGAATAAAACTACAAGGTTTGATTTTTGTTATTAAAAATTTTAGGCTATTTAAAAGTTTGCCAGGTTATATTGCATGTGGTTTTTTTTCCCATTGGGATGACGGGGGATACATTTCAGTAATAAACAAGGAGCTATGTTCTGTGTTCCAATTTTTTAAAAAAGCACTATGGTATTCTGTACTACAGTGTCTTTTTTGTTGTTGTTTTTGAGGATTTAACTATAAGGAAAGAACTCCTAGTGTGCACCATGAGAGCAGAAATAAATAAGATGCTGTATTTTTGAGATGAATTTGAATTTAATATTCTTTGGTTCTAATATCATGGAATGGTTGTTTTTACCCAAAAATACCATATGGCTAATGTGGACCCAATCTCCTCAGCATTTGTTTGCTGCCTTATGCACACATTTTCATTTATATTTCTTTTATATATATATAGAGAGAGAGAGCTTTGAGTAGGATACCAAGACAGATATTTTTTGAGGAAGCCAGTGCCCACTCAAAGAGGGTATGATGTTGGCCGAGGCAGTACATGTGACATGGTGCTCTCTAAATCTCTTTGTACATAAGGAGCAGCCTTTGGTCCATGGTTTTAGGTTGTCACCAAGAGACCACTGTTAATTTTACTTAAAAGCTCTTCTATTGTGTTTAGGCGGATTTTTAATATGAAGGAAGGGAGGGGGAAAAATCAAGAACAAGTGTGGCCAAATTCTTAAAATTTGGCTCTATCAGGAGTTTCATCTCCATTTTGTAGCCTCAACTAATCCTGCAGAGCTTCTTGCCAGGGATTTCTTAAGTCCTGATACTTATAAAGACGCTGGCAAGAAACTGCAGTGCATCAGCAGGAACAGGTTGCAAAATGAAGACAAAGCCTCTGGCAAGACTGGGAGGCCAGGCCACAAAATGGAGCTGAAGCCCCGAGTGGTGAGAGATCACTGTGGTCACCGTACAGACACAGAGACAGGATGTTCCTCTATTTGGGGAGTTGTGTGGGGTGAGCCACTGGGCCCAGTCAGCCAGGGGAACAATTGGAACAGCAGGCCAGGGACATCCTTTGCCAGCGGAAGTTAAAAGCTTTCAGAACTGACAGTGCCCAGAGGTCTCAGAACAATCCGTGGATGCAGTTCACACCTCCACTCTGATAAAGAGTGTGAGATCAGCTGGAAAAGCACTACTGGGTCAGAGAATAAAAATAAATCCTAAAGGAGATACCAGAAAGGTTTGGTTAAGGATTACTTAATGGAGTACAATTTGTGACCGAGGCATTTACTGTGTTCCTAACATTGGATTACTTTAGCTTTGCTGTATTAGTAGTCCTCAGCTTCGACCGTCCTCTCCCCACCCCTGTCTCCTTACTCACCCCGTTTTCCCCTGCTTCCCATTGCCTCCCCTTTTTCCTATCTTCCTTTCCCATTTTGTGCCCACTTCTTCCCTTTCTTTCCCCCTTCCTGTCCCCTTTTCTTTCTTCTCTGATTTAAGAAATAACTTCATGAAGGACTGCTTATAGTCTTAGAATATTGGAGAGGGAGTTTCTCAAAGGATAGGTAATCTACTTTAATTCTAGCATCTAGTTGCTTCAAAAACAGTGGGGTGAATTGGATATGCCCAAGCTGGACTGAGTAATTTTGCTCTGGTTTATGTGATTTGAACATTTTATTTGGGGTTTTTGTTAGTCTAACACATATAGCTAAGGGACAAGTAGAACATAGCATTGTATAACTTGTCCTTAATATTATTTTTAAATGTATAAAAAAAATTGAGCCTATGAGTACAAGTAATCAAAACTCTATTCTTTCTCTAAATGTAACCAAAGAAGTGGGAGAGGAAGGGAAGAAGAAGGGAGGGAAATGAAAAAGAATGAAAAAAAAGGACATATAATAAAAATCTTTAACAGATAATACAAAAATAAAGCCTGTAAAACACACAACACAACATACACCTTTAGCTTCAAACATGGGGAAATTTTCTTCCATTTTCCAGTGCAGTTGATTATGGCAAAGTGTCAGCATGTGTTTTGTACCTTAACCTCACCTGTGTCCAAACACACACCCACAGAAAGAATACATTCTTATTGAGGAATCACGCTGGACACTTCCTGTCTTTTGTATAGGGCAATGAGGTGCCAAAATTAACATGTACCAGAATTAGGGAAGTCAAAATGAAGTGTCAGAGTGGGTTAAGGTGACAGATTGTACTTTGACCTTTATAAGTTCATTTCATTTACTTTTTATAAGTCTCTGTGAAAATGTTCTGCTAGACCTGCCTTATATTTTAGAATCTGGGTTGCTCGTTCCAAAACATCAAAAGAAAAGGGCTCATTTTTAAAGGCTGTTGTGAAACAATTTTGATTTATTTTAGCAGTTAAAAAGCAAGTGACAACATCAGTGTTTTTTATTTGTATTTAAGTCTTTTTATTCATATTCCCATAACTCCATAGCCTATTTTATTCTGTTTACATACATACGTTAATCAGTCATTTTAGGAAGAACTTTATGGATAAATATCAACTAATTCCTGCCAATGATTTTCTACTTTTTTGTATGGATGCGAGTATTGGTGAAACCTCGGGGTGGGGAGTCAAATTCATCGTACTGATTAGCATCCTCAGTACCACCAGATTGCACAAGACCCTGCGTTTGCTTTCTTTTTTAACTTGTTCACCACTCGCCTCTTTTCTGTTCTATTCCCATTCTCATTACTAATGTTCTTGATATGCCCTGAAATATACATGGTGTTTTTTGTGGATGTTACATGAGTGATGTTTTTTATTTACATAGGTGATATACTAAGGTTCCCAATTCTGTTTTTACACTGGCTAGGCTTTATTATTTTAAGATCTTCCCTTTAATATCTAGGTTGTTGAAACTGATTGCCATGTGCGGTTCCATACCAGGCATCCACCACATTTTCCTTTTCATTCCCACAGTGATTTGCAGCTAAATTGTCTGAGTGTGCTGTGGTGAGCATCCTTACCAGACTGCTCTTCCAGAAAGGCTGTGCCAGTGTAGAATCTCCTCAGAATTGCCTAAGGATGCTCGTCTTCCCACACCCTGGCTAACTCTTTGTATAATATGAATTGATAATTTATAATTTTTTCCAGTCTTTATGGCAACTTACTTTAATTTTATTTCTCTGATTACTAGTAGGTTGATCACTTTATTTGCTTTTACCCATTTAGTAAATATTTTTACCAACACTTCAACTTTTAAAATTATAAAAAAAATAATATTGCCAACTTTGTCAAATTGGACAATTTGTTCAGATTATTCCATGAAAAAAATAAATTAGGACTCAAGAAAGCTTTAATGTAGGACAGACATGGAAGGAAAGATAAAATTTTGAAGTCTGGAGGGATTTCTAGGTGAAAGGGTCTGCAATGAGCAAATGCATTCATTTTCCAATATTTATTGAGCACCTACTATACACCAGCCGCTATTCTGGGTTCTGGGGTACCCAGAAGCACTGCAGACAAAAATCTGTGTTCTCATGGTGCCTATACTCTAGTAAAGGGAGGGAAGAGTAGGGCAGGTATTTGCAAAGCTACCAGGCTATAATAGAGCAAATAAAGCTCCAAGGTAGATAGGTATGCCAGGGAACCTTGAATGCCAGCCTGAAGAATTTGTATGGACTTCAGCTGGAAGTAGAGAGCTAAGTGCCTCCTATCAGGATGACTTGATCAGAGCTGTGAACTGAGTCTCCATCTGGCTGGTGGACTTTGGCAGTATTAGAAAGATCAAGAACGGAAAGTAGCCAAAATTGTTGATGTTTTTTCTGAGTCTTTGTTTTACTTCTGGGTTCTTAATGGTGATGATGCTGCTGACAACACATCAATGAAGATGATAACAGTTGATGACGATGAAAATGATGATGATGATGATGATATTAACTGATGAGGTGGTGAGTGGAGCCTGAAACTCCAGCAGTGCTCCACTTGCCCAGCTGCTCTTCATGCCAAGCCAGTGCCCTTTGACACATTCCTCAATCCAAAGGAAGAGGCATCTTTTTTGTCATTCATCTTTGAAAAAGAAGAGAGAGGAATTTGTTTATAATTTGCAAAAAGATTCCTTATATGCCTGTAGCAGCCTTGATTAAGTGGCAGTGCTAGGATTTGACTCCAGACCTATCTAACTACAAACCCTGTATGATTTTGCCATAATTTACTACTATTAAAACAACTACCTCCACTGCTGCTATTACTAGTCTGAGGGAGGAAGTCGAAAGAATAGCATCTACCACTCCTTGAGTGCTTGCTGTGTCCCAAGCACATTATTCAGTGATGTACATACATTGATTCATTTGAGCTTCACAGTCTCCCTGTGACGTAGGTACTGATACTAGCTCTCTACATGGCAGAATGGGGATCGAAGCCAATCTTTCTAGTGTAGAATAGTGGTTTAACACTATTAAATAATTAAATAAAGCAACAACAACATTTTTTTAAAGCAGCAGACTTGAGCAGGGGACAGCTTTAGTCCCATTCTCTGTCATGGCAGGTGCCCAGTAAATATTTAACTTGATTTGTACACACAACAGTTTTGAATGCTGGCACTTGAGAGGAAAAAAATAGGGTTAACTTAGAGGATACTGTAAAAGTACATAAAGATTATTGTGAACATTCTGATGGTGATTTCTGGATACTTCCAAAAGAGTTTAAGTTTGGTGGTATAGGCTGACTGTTAATCAGGTCTAATTTTACTTGCTTTCCCATAATATGAGTATGTCTAGCTCACTGCTAATTACTAGTAGGCTTCTCTTCAGTAATTTAGGTCCCTGGTTTCTGTTGCTATTGTTTTCATTTCTATTTTGTTTCTTTCCTTCACAAATGGAACACAGAGAGAGAATACATTTTTCCTGAGGCAATTTGTCAAGAATTATAAGTGAGAAGGAGAGATGGTCAAGGCTGTGTGTGTGTGTGTGTGTGTGTGTGTGTGTGTGTGTGTACACTTGTGAGAAAGGGCTAGCTCACCTGCATAGATTTCACTGAGCTGTGATAGGAAGATACTGGCAGGTAGTTAGCTCCAGATACTGCTCTCTAGAATTAATGCTGGTTCAGAACGGCCTGGCTGCTATCGGAACAGACCCAAGATGTATGTCTGTAGCAGGCAATTTAAGTTTAAGGAACATTTCCTAACTGAAAGTTGCTATTTTTAAAAAAGTTGTATTGTTGAGTTTGGTTTATAAGTTCTGTAGGACAGTGGTTTTGAGATCTTTTAAAAAAAAATTGTTAACAGAAATGTCCCCTTTTCCAACATCTGTTGTACAATCTAGAATCAGAAGCAAGCCAGGTGGGACTCTGCTGACTCAGTCTTTCTGATATCCAAAAGAGGCCTTCTGAAGCACTGCCTTCTAGACAAATTCTTTTATTGTACCTTTCCTATAATCCTGCTTTCTCTTTTTCTCTTTGCATACCTGTATGGTTGCTCACCTTTTTTTCCTGTTCTCCACACCATATTTTATGTTCCTAAGTAGTTAACGTCCACCTAAAAGTTTTGTCCTCTAAGTATTTGCATAGGAGTTGGCAAACCTATCCAGGCATGCAGTGGCTCTGGAGTTGGCAAGTGTGGTGATGGGATAGCAGCCCCTAACAAGCTGTAGCTGGTTACATTAGTTCCCAATGAACTGATGATAGGTTTCACTCCTCCTCCTTGTGTGTTCTTTGGTGCTCTTTCCCTTTGTCCACTGGGAACATGGGGCAGGTGGTTTGCATCATAACTCTGCCTTCACCATCTCTGTGTTCTCAGGCAAGTTTTTTAAATGTATCTGGGTCTTGGTTTCCTGAAATGTACAATGAGGTCTGAGAGTCCCTAATAAGTCATTTGCAATAATAAGTTTTGATATTCACAGCCAGCTGAGTTGGTCATAGTTGCTGTCACATCTCATTTCCACAGCTCAGTGATCCATCCTTTGCTGACTAAATATGAGCACCTTGAGTGTGTGTCCACAGCAGGAAGTCAACATCTCACTCTCCTAATTCTTCCTCAGAGTGGAGGTGGAGCTGGGTGCCGATGACTTTGACTTTGTTTATCTCTGAGGCAGTGTTGTTTTCTGTAATGGCTACGTTGGGTGGAGAAGGTTCTGATTACCTATTAGCAATCTGCTAGGATTGGCATCCCACAAACTGGGGGTGGAGACTTTGCTAATAATAGAAACTTTGGACTTTAGCCTGATCTTCAGATTCCCTGTAGAAGGTGTGGACTGGGGTAAAGGATTACCATGATAAGAAGCAGTAAAAAGTTTTAAGTTTCTAGACCTTGAATTACAAGCATCACCAGCTCAGAGAAGAGGGAAGTCCTGCCAGATTAGTTGAGGATGATGTATGTTCCGTAATTGTGTTGTTGTTGTTGTTGTCACATTACTCATCCATTCATTCAGCATACAGTCACTGAACAGCCATGTCTCAGACACTTGTCCAGCGACTGAGGGTTCCTTATTCCCGAAGGCCAGTATTGAGGATTGTTTGTTGTTTCTTAGACATTTTGCCTGCAGTTAAGGTTTTCTGCTGTTAGGAGGTAGTGTTTTTTTGATCGTGCTATACAATCCAACCTTAGAGATCAAGATATAGATCTGGTTTACTTGAGATTGAGATTCTAGTATGATTTTCCTATTTAGACATAAAATTGTTTTATAAAATAACTAACTTTAAATTCTGAGGCTAGATAGCTGTATTTTAAGGTAATCGATAAAGAGAGAAATCCAGAAGAAAGCAGAAGTCTAAGTGTAATCAAGTACCCGCTTCACATAGCTTTCACTTTTCTACTTGTTAACCCTGTGGTCCCATTTCCATAGTGTCTAAAAGAGGAACTCTCCATTCTTTTCTTGAACTTCTGTCCTTAAATCCCTAGTATAGGCTTTCCATAATGTCCTTCCATCTCTTTAACACTTTAGCCCCTTGAAAAAAAGCTTGCAGGGCCAGGGGAGTAAGGGAAGGCTACTCTTCTCTGGTTCTCCCCTGCTTTCCTGTCTTTATTATTAGTGTATAAGGTATTTAGTACTTTTTTCTAGGTACTAAATGGAGCCAGGCCCTGTAGCCACAAAGATAAATAAGAAAGATGTATTACTACCCTTGAGCTGCTCACACTCTAGGAGGGAGAACAACATATGAAATAGTAAATTATACTATACCATAGAAAGTACTGTGTTTAAGTTATGAACAAAGTATATTAGAAGAACAGAAGAGAGTGCTAATAATTTCCTGAAAGGCTAGCGAGTAGGGTTTCATTGAGATATGATGATAGTTGAGCTAGGTATTAAAGAAGGCCTTGGAGTTTTCCAGTGACAAAAGTGCTAGCAGAAGATATAGCTTAAGAAAAGAAAGATGCCAAAAGTATGTGCTCCAATGACATTTTTATTCAATGAAAAAGGAATTATTTTTTGTTTTTCCCCATAGAGAATTATCAAATGGAAGAGAGAGGAAAAGCAAGAACAAGCAAGCTTCTCTTCTAATAGTGCCAATCGAAGCTCCAGGATTGGTGTTCCATGAAACCTAAGTGTAGCAATAGGAAGCTTAGTCATTACATACTTTTGGCTAGTCCCTTAGAAGTGAATCTCCAAAAGAACAAATAAAAGTATTTCTTTAGAGAAAATTTCTTGAAATGATTGTATTTCTTCTAAATGAAACATGTTAAACATTTAACACTTGGTTATTTGAGAACAAAGCTATAAAGTGATTTTATCTCAGTGTTAATCCTTAATTCATTATGCAAATGAAAGACAGTACTAAAGACAATTCAGATATTTTAAGTCTTTTTACAGAATGCAGTCTATATGATTAGGTTTTCCAAGTTTACCATAATACTTTTCTTAGATTGATAAAAAAATGAGTTTGTATTCCCTGAACAAATAGTAGCCAAACTCTCCAGAGGGTACCACAGAATTTCATTCCATTGTCATCTGAATTTCCTATTGGTCACCAAAAATAAAGAGTGGTCAGGTTGTTTGGGGGAACATTAAGAGATCAACTTCTGCCTTTATGCTAAGTTAGGTTGGGACTTAAAAGTAATTTTTTAAAGAAAGTTTTTAGCATACACAAAACCAGAGAACATAGTATAATGAACTCCAGATAATCATTCTTCATATCTAACATTTTTGTCATACTAACTCCATCTATCTCTTCATCATTTTTAACCCACCTTCATTTGTGTGTATATGTGCACATGTATGTATAGCTCTATGCAACTTTATCTGATGTATAGTTTAATTTAACACTACCCAGTCATGATCCAGAGTTGTTATATCACTGCAAAAGAATTATTTTGTTATCATTTTATATTAGCATTATATTTAGATATTTGTTTATTTTTGGAGAGCAATTATAAATGGTATTACGCTTTTAATCTTGCTTTTACATTCATTAGTAGTCTATGATTATATGATTAATGTTTGTGTAGTGATTTGTATCCTACAACCTTGCTGAATTCATATATTAGTTCTGTGAACTTTTTATAGGTTTCTAAGGATTTTCTTCATAAATAATCATGTCATCTCCAAATAAGAACAGTTTTATTTTTCCTTTCTGATCTTACACCTTTTATTTTATTGCCTTATCACATCAGCTAGAACTTCTGGTACTATGTTGAATAAGGGTGGCACAAGCAGACATTCTTGCCTTCATCCTGATCCTAGATGGGGAAGCATTCAAACTTTTACCATAAATTTGTTTGCTGTAGGATTTTTGTGGATGTTCTTTATCAAGTTGCGGAAATTCTCCTTTATTCCTAGTTTGCTGGGAGTTTTTATCATGAATGGTTGTTCGGAGTTTGTCAAATGTTTTTTCTACATCCATCAATGTGCTTATATAATTTGGCAAATGACATCTGTCTCGTAACTGCTGCGTTTCCCAAGTACTC
This sequence comes from Macroglossus sobrinus, assembly GCA_004027375.1. Taxonomy (NCBI): domain Eukaryota; kingdom Metazoa; phylum Chordata; class Mammalia; order Chiroptera; family Pteropodidae; genus Macroglossus; species Macroglossus sobrinus. Next base: position 24,331 of record PVKZ01002125.1, read on the forward strand.
ATTGTAGGCTTCATATTGCCCGTGGTAAAATATGGTAATCTAAAGAAGAGGAAGATTTCAGAGAAAGCAGTTTGGGACATGAGTTCATGTTACTGTTAATTCTACATTGATATATGTCAAGAGGGTTTGACCAGATGCTTTTCTGGCCCTTGAGGTTCTTTCCTTTCTTAGCATTGCTATAATAGTTTTTGAGGCAAATATAGAGCAGAGAGAATAAGAGTATGCACTTTGGAATCAGACTTTATTCTGATGTGGCCTTTGCCATTTCCTAGCTATGTGATCTTCAGCAAACTAGTTGTCTAAACCTCAGTTTCCTTATCTGTAAAATGAGGCTAATAACTATCTCACATTGTTGTGAGGATTAAATGAGGTAATATATACAAAATGCTTAACATATAGTAGGCATTTAATAAGTGTTAGCTGTTGCTATGGCATTCACCTATTCCACTCGTTTTATTGGAATTTAGTAAATTCCAATAATTTATTAAACTCTTACATTCTAAGCATTGTGCTGGGCATTTGGGATGAGACAAGAGTTATATGAAGGGCAGATTCAATCTTAGGAAAATGTGCCATTTAATTTTAAAACATCCCATGTGTTTGAATAAATGAATGAAAACTTTCTTCTCTTCTACTTATCTAAGATAAGTTAATCTTTGGTCCTTAACTTCTCAGTCGTTTCCTTTAGTCCTGTCATTTTTCTCTTTCTCCTGTTTCCCTCTCTCCTCCTCACCTCCCTGTTTTTTGGTAACCATCAAGCCTACTGAGGTGAACCAGTTTCTACCCCTCCACTCTTACCTCATCTCATAGGAATTTCCTTTCTCTTTCTCCCTCATTTTATTTTATATATTTTTTAGTTTTTCATAGTTTCCCTAATTATATTTTAGGCCATCTTTCTCTTTAATCTCTTCTTTTTCCTTAGAAAACCTCAGCACAGCACAGAAACCTCAGGACAGCCCCTCCTCATGGTTTTCTCTCCTACTTATGAGTCCAAAATGATTATGATCATGACTAAGCTCTCTGAGAGACACCTGAATCAAAAGTCATAATAATAAAAAAATTAGTGACATTAACCTCAAAAAGCCTTGATGGTGCCCAGAATTCCTTAATAAAATCTCCACTAAATTTTCTACTTCTCTCTTCATTTTCTTCTAATTAAACTTTCTTTTCCTCAAATAACAGCATCAAGATAAATTAAAAGCACCAACTCAATTTTTATTTAATTGCTACATTTCAAAAGAATCCATTTTTATTATTTTCTCAATACATATTTATAGTATGTCTGCCACTGTATTTTTAAAAGCTTTAGTGGTTTTGCCAAAGAGTCTAACTTCCTTTACAACATTATTTCTAAAGGAAAATGCATTTCCTAAACTCCTCACAAACAAGCCAACTTTGGGAACCCACTGAGTGGCAAGTAGGGCACTCCCTGTACTAAAAGGTCCAACTTGTGGAGGATTGCAATCCTTTCAGGTATTTTAGAGAACCAAACCAGCCTGTAAGTACAATATTTGGTTCGTCCTCCTTGGGGAGAAAACCATCTAATTATAGTTGCCATGACAACTGTTTTCATGCAGTGTAACAGACCTGTTGACCTCAAGTTAAGATTGATCAAGCACATATGTACATATTGGTGACAGAAACCAGCATCCAAGATCTTAGAGCACTGGCTCCATTTCCTCCTAGGTTCTTTTCTAATTCATGCCCCTAACAAGCATTTATTAAGCACCTATTATGTGAAGACCTTATATCAACCCATAAATTATCTGCCATAAGAAGAAAGAAGCAATATAAAACCCTCTCATGGACATAGAATAAAATCCAGACACCTTACTGTCTGGCCGTTGCCTGCGCATTTGACCTTCCCTGCTTGTCCTCCCCTGGTGCCCTCTACTTTGGCCACATTGGCCCCTTTCTGTGCTCCAAGCACTCTGGGCCCATTGTAATCTTTGGGGTTTTGCATTTGCTGATTCCTCTACCAGAAAGACTCTTTTACCCCAGATGTTTGCTTGTTTGGCTCCACTTTATCAATTGATCTGTTTAAATTTATTTCTGGAGCGAGGCTTTCCCTAGATGCCCTCAGATTGCCTCCCACCACCTTCCTGCATACTCAGTCATGCTCTTCGGTGTTATATTTTATTATCTTCTTAGTGCTCTCTGTTCTCTTGAGTTATTTTATTATCATTTTAGAATGTAAATTCTATGAGAGCAAGAACGGTATCTGTCTTGTACCCTACCATGTCTATTAATATTTATTGAATGGAGAATCAATTGATGAATTTTGTGGTGGTCAAGAAAGACTTCAGATCAGCTTTGATGCTCAGCAACTGAAATGCCATAATGCCTTTTCAATTATCCTTAATTATCCTTCTCTGTTTTCAATAGATTAATAGCAAATTATTTTCTTATTGTTCAGTTCTCTAACAAGGCCAAAAAAATAAATGTATTACTGAAAATTAAAAAAAAAATAAAGTGATTAAAATGAGAAGGAAAGAAAACAAACGTTTCATGGATTGGCACTCATTTAAGTGTTTTGGAAAAGATGATGGCTATGGCTAGAAGGCAATTTATGTGTGAAGAATTATCTATATTCATAAGTAGTGTGTGGAGGTCAGTGATCATTTGTCAAGTGAGAGCATTTTTCAGCTGAACTATATATAGTGAAGGGGACACTTGGAGAGTGAGCATCAAAGAAGCTGGATAGATAGAATTTAGTGCATTAAGGAAACAGTTCAAGTTTGACCAGATACAGGGGACCATCCTAGATTCAAGAAGGTAAACGGGGCCTGCAGTAGGGAAAGCAGAAAGCCCAACATGCTTCAGCTTCTCTGTTTGAAGAAATAGGTCTACAGTTGTGGCGTCGGTGGGTGGGGAGGGAGAAGGAGGCACCAGTTAGACTAGTGACCTAGAAAGTTTTAAAAGAACCCTTTAATTGCACTTTCCTCTAAGGCAAATTGTTTTTTTAAATTCATTAAAAGTGTGATTTTTCAAGTATTTGACAGTAGATACCCACTAAATGAATTTGTTTTTTGCTTTGGTTTAAAATGAATTTGGTTATAAAAGAAACAAACAAGTACATAAGTATTGGAACTTAATAATAATAATAACATTTAAAATTATGTGAGGCACTCATTAAATAAATACCTTATATGATTCTTTAATTCACGTTTCTCAGTAGCCCTGTGAGCTTTATTATTCCTGTTTCACAGATGAGCAAACTGAAGCTTAGGGAACTTTTAAAAAACTTGCCCCGAGGTCAGTATACTCCATAGCCAAACTGGATTTTACATCCTCATGGCCCATCTAGATTCCAGAGCAAGGGCTCTAAACTGCCTAACTTTTCTGGCTCATTCACAATTTAAGCTCATTTTTTAAAAGTTCTTATTTCGTTTTATGTTATGTATCTCTATGCTTTTATTTGGGATGCTGACTTTCCCTCTAAAAATAAATTACTTGATGTTCAGTCCACATATACTTGTTGCTTGCCAGCTACATGTTATATTACGTGAGAGAAAATTAAACTTACTGAACTCATATCCCCCCCCAAATTCTCTTTGTGTATCATATAACAGTGGATCTAATAGAAGCATAAGAATTGAAAGGATAATTTGTAGGAGTTTTTTTGGAAGACTTTTCATGTTGATATTTAAACGAGAGAAAAAGTTACAAGATGAGAATGAGGAGTTGCCTTATATCTTTTACCCAGTTTCACCAGTTGTTCACATTTGCCCCGTTCGCCTTATCATTCTGTGTATTTATATTTACATATTATGATTGTATTTTAACTCAGCCATTTGAAAGTAAGTTGGGGACATGATACACCTTACCCTAAATACTTCAGAATGTATTTTCTAAGAACACGGACATTGTCTTACGTAGCCACAGTGCAGTTATCAAATCAGGAAATGTGTCATGGGCACAGTACTCTTTTCTGATCTACAGTCTGTATTCTTATTTTGTCAGTTGTTCCACTCATTCTCTTTTAGCTATTTTTCACCCTGGTCCAGGATTCAGTCCAGGATCACACATTGTCTTCAGTCATCATGTCTGTATTTTTTTTTTTTAATCTGGAACAGTTTCTCAGCCTTTATCTTCCTTGACCTTGACAGTTTTGAAGAGCACAGGCCAGTTATTTTATTTCTCAATTTGGATTCATTTGATGCTTCCTCATGTCTAGATTCAGGTTATGAATTTTCGGCAGCAGTGCCGCAGACATGATGTGTGTCCTGAGGGCATCATACCAAGACGCGCGTGATGTCAGTTTGCCCCAGGATTGGTGATGTTAACTTGGATCACTTAGTTTAGGTGACATCCACAAGGTTTCTTTAACATTACTAATTTTCTCTTTGTAATTAATAATAAATTTGTGGGGAGATGTGTTGAGACTGTAAATATCCTCATTAGATTTTCACCTGCTAGTTTTAACATCTGTTGATGATTTTCTAGCTTAACCTTTCCTTCCACATTTATCGTTGGCTTTCTGCTGTAAAGAAGTGCTTTCCTCATTTATTTATCCATTTATCTACTTGTATCAGAAAGGCTTTATTGATTTTCTTTTAATGGGTCATGTGCCATTACTATCATATAAGGATATCTCATCATGTTTCCTTTAAGAAACAGTTGTATTTTGAGTGCTGTGTTAGATTTTTATTGCTGCTATAACAAATCACAAATTTAGCAGTGTAAAGCAACATAAACTTACTATCGTACAGCTCTGTCGGTCAGAAGTCTAGTACAGGTCTCACTGGGCTAAAAATCAAGGTGTCAGTGGACTATATTCCTTTCTGGAGACTCTACTGGAGAATCTTTTCCCTTGCTCACTTGGTTTGTTGGAAGAATCCAGTTCCTTGTCGTAATATGACTGAGTGAGTTTCACATCCTGCTGGAGATCCGCTGAGTGTCTTTTCAAGCTTCTAGAGGCTGCCTGCATCCCTTGGCTTGTGGCCTTCTTCCTCCATCTTCAAAGCCAGCAATAGCAGGTCTGGTCCCTCTCACAATTCGAATCTTTTCTGTCTCTTCTGTTGTCATATCTCTCTTACTTACTCTTCTGTTTTCCTCTTCTACTCTCATGTGATTGGTTTGGGCCCACCCAGATATTCCAAGATTATATGTCAAAGTCCTTAACCTTTACCACATCTGCAAAGTCTCTTTTGCCATATAAAGTCACATATTCACAGGTTCTGGAGATTAGGGCTTGGACATCTTTGGGGAGCCATTACTTTTCCTGTCACAAATATCTACGATTATTTAAGGCTTGTGCTAGGAGGTTAGCACAAACCGTTTTATTTAATCAGAGAAAACATTAGGCAGAGGACTACAAGCAAAGAAACTGTTCAATGAGAGATAGTTTCATGTTTAGGTAAAAGGAATAAGCTTATAATCAAGACAGCTGAGAAGAATATGTAGCAGTAACAGGGCTTCAGTGACAGTGCTTGAAGGGCTGGGCAAACTGTCGAGGAGCCAAGCGAGCATGTCCAGTGTCCCTGATGCAAAATGAAACTGATGCTACTGCGTACAGGGACTTCAGTGTACCCAGGGCTGGTGAGGACAATCAGATCGGACAGCCATGGCTTATTGTTCCTGTCGGTACGTACCCTTTTCCCAGCACCTAGACCTACTGCTTCTGAATAATATGATTTCAGATAGAACTAAAAAAGATTTGCAAGTTACTTGTTCCCATCCTCATTGTGCATGTAAGAAAACTGGACACTGTAAAAGCTAAGTGATTGCTGAAGCCCCCAACTTGCTGAAGCCAGTTGGTCTGTGGTGGGAGGCAGGGTGTGGAGCGGTGGTGAAGTATGTGGCTTCAGGAATTGAATGGTTCACTTGGTTCAACTCAATGTCCATCATTTACTAGATGAGATAATTGAGTCATATACTTAACCTGCTAAGGCTTACTGTTGATCTGTAAAATATATCAACCTTATAAGGCTTTTATAAGGATTAAACAAAGCTAACTTTCAATATGATGCCTGGCTCTTAGCAAGTGTTCAGTATGTGTTAGCTGTTATTACCAGTCTTCTAAATAGTAGTAGAATTCAGATCAATAATGGGGAGTCCCAAAGTCATTGAAAATTTTAGGTCTCAACCCCAGGATCAAACCAAACTATGAAATATTCTGCACATCACTCAGATACTTCATTCATTTGGTTGTTGCCCTTCCCATTCCACCTTCACTCACCAAGTTCAGCACCTTCTATTCTTTGCAGTCATTTATTTATATACCTTGGTTTATCTCCCTCTCTCTCTCCTGCAAAAGTAATATCTGCCTATTATAACCACTATTACCAATTCTGATACCACCGAAGAACAAAGTATACCAGGTAAAACGTCATCATTTTGTTCTACTGTTGCTCCGCCTTATTCTAGAACTTACTCTACAACATAATCTACTCATCTCCAAGTGGGAGGTGGATTTCCCACAAACTAATCTAGAAATTCTATCTTTTCACCACCACTGCAAATCAATCTATCTATCTATCTATCTATCTATCTATCTATCTATCATCATCTCCCCCCAAACCCACCAACTGAGGCTCAAGGAAGGTCTATGAGACACCCAGACAGACCCTGTTCTCTCTGATTCTCTCCCCTTTCTGCCTCAGTTTCTTTCCATTCCTCTCTGGGGGATGTGCTCATAAGTGCTATATTTTTCTTCCCTATGCTGGGGCTGCTTTGACCTGGGTGGTACCACTCCCTTCCTCAGGACAATGAGCCTCAAGTCTTTACCTCAGGGAAAAGGCAGAGGGGAAGTATGATTTACTGCAAAATGCAAAGTGTGTAGATTTAAGATTTTTACAGTGTTGTCCCTGTTCACTCAGTGTGAGTTTTTGTTGTTGTTGTTTTAATTTAGCCATAAAAAAAAAAGTATATTACATACTGTTCTGCAACTTGCTTTTTTCCATATATCATGGCCATTTTTCAAAACCCCAGGTCGTTCTGTAGGTCGTTCTCATTCTTTCTAGTGGCTACATGGCACTCCATTAGAAGGTTTCACTCTAATATATTCAACTCCTTAATCAACAGATAGTTGCATTGTTTGAAATTTGTTGTTTACATTTGTGATTTGGTCCTACCCATAATGAACTTATCATTTACTCTCTCCAGCATCTGATTTCAGTCTTCCCCCTTCTGAGGAAGATCCCCAACTCAGAGTATGCCTGGGTTCGTGTGTTGGGTCTAGGGGGTGGTCGGTATGGTTGCCGCTCAGGCGATGAGCATGGCTGGTGTTTAATAGTCTGAGGATGTGATGTAAGTGAGCTTACGGGCTCCTTCTGCCCTGGAGTGACCATGATACCAGGTTAGTTCATAGCAAAGTGAGAGAGCACCCAGCTAAGTGAATTGTCCTGGGTTCACTGCAGCCCATGCTGAGAAGTAGTCTTGGTCTGATTGGGAAAGAGAGGTGCCAGTAGGAGCCTAGAGCCCCTCCTGAGTGCCAGAAGCTCTGTGGGGGACCACTGAGCCCTGCATGCTTTGATGCTGGGTTTGCCAGGTGACCCAGAGGTAGTGGATCCCTCCCTGCCTTTCTCCTCAAAGACTGTAAATATCCACATAACCTTCTGTGGGATTGTTCTTTGTTGGAGAGTACTAGGATTCCTGAGAGTTAAGAGTCTATTGAACCAAATCTTTATACCAAGAGGCCCATTCGACATGTTCTTCAACTGGCATTGTGCTTGTCTCCATTTACCAGATCACATTCCCTTCCTGACTAGATCCGGTTGTGTCTGTGCCACTGGGTTAAAGAAAGAAAACGTATCTGTCTTCTGGATTATCCAGTACCCCGCAAGCGGCCCACAGTGCACCCCGCCTGGGCCTCCTGCTGCTTCTCTTCGCCCTGCAGTCTTCGTCTAGCAGTGTGTGTAGGTCCTTGTTTACTGTCGTGGCTGTTTTGAATCATCTATTTTTGAGAATTTGATAAAAATACTATTTAAACCAATGGATTTTTTTAAAGTAAAAGATACAGGTAAATAAATTTATGATATTCAGAAACAGGCTCCCAGTTTTGCACAGATGGATATTAACAGAACTGAACTCCCACTTTCTCCATTAGTAAGTAAACAATTTATTTAGTAAGACAAAACGTTTTTCAGATGACAGAAATCTACTGAATACATGTTATTTTTGTTAAAATTCTAACCATGCTTATAGCCTCCTCAATCCCTCTCCTCTTCAGATTCCCAGATATCCTTTTTTATCATCTTTTCCCCAATTCTGTCTCCACAGTGTGCTTGGGAAAAGGCTCCTCCTGCTTCAGAGCAGCTTTTGGGGCACGCTGCCTAGAGGGGAGGCGGTTCTGTGCAGGGGAGCAGCGCCTCCATCCAGTGTCTGTCCTGCTTTGATAGAATGCTAATACCCTGCAGCCACCTCTGTGGACATTTCCTGGGCAGTAGCTGGCACCAAAGCCAAGCGCCTCAGTTGCAGCAGCAGAAAGTGGAGGAGAGGGGGTGCTTCTAAGCAAGCCCCTGCCTGCAGTCCCCACTTCCCTTCATTATCTACTGCTACCTCATTTCACTCTCTGTGCTGCTGAGCAGCCTGGTGAAGTGCAGGGAGGTGGAGCTAGAAAAGGGACAGGGAAATCGATGGGCGCAATTCGAACAATGTGGGTAATTTGGCAGCAGTTTCACCTATTAGTTGATAAGACTTTAATTTCTAAGGATACAAGACTCTTCCTTCTGTAGGATTGACACAGTGATTCTCATGATGGGGTGGAAGCAATTAAAAAAATCTATCCTGTTAGTTCTTATCAGAACCAGCTACAAGGTTTGAGGTTTTTTGCTTTTTTTTTTTATTCCAAATCACATATGTCTCCACCCTGAGAATCTAACGTGCTACCCTAGAACAGGAATAGGAAAAGAGATATTTCTTCTCCTAACCTTCTCCCCAAGAGAATCATGAGTGTGCTGGGGCAGACGAAGGTAGAGAGTTACTGCCTGGTGGCTTGTGTATTGGCTGCTTATATAGGCTGTAGGTGATGTTCAAGATCAGGCTGATTTCCAACATTAACCAGATGGCATATGACTATTCCCTGTGAACCAAACCCAAACATCATCAAAATTACTTACCAAGTTAGTCACAAAAGATAAAATCACTACATCAAAAGTACTCACCTTTTAACTGGTGTTTTCATCTGTGATGAATATTAGCCAGCTGTTGTTAAACATTAACTATGACATATATCCTGAGGACATGGAATAGTGACTTCCAAACATTTGGAATTGTGGCACTTTATTGTTGGCCCCAAATGGTTTATATGTTGGACACATGTTTTTAAGTTTTTTTAAAACCCACTTTAACTTTCTACAGCCCTTTGTAGTGACTACAGACATCTTAGTGTCACAGAGCCAACCCCAAGAATTGCTGCCAATAAGCTGGATGTGTCTTTTCCATTTCTGCAAGCTAATTCCATTTAAACTTTCTCTGGCTTACTAAAATTTGGGGTGCTTCGTGCTTCTGTCTGTGGTACTTGGAATGATTGTCTCTCTCACAGTGTTAGAAGTGCACCTAAATAACGCTTAAAACAGTGCTCTAGGCCTCTGTGACTGTTTGGAGCTCTCACAAAACTCTGAAGATTTGGCCCGCGAACCACTAGGAAGCCAACAGCCCCACGCTAAGTACAGGCCTTGCTCAAGGTTAACGGCAAGACCGGCATTTTGTTGCCTCATTTTCCTATTAAGTTCTGGTTGCTGATCGAAGCAGAATTCCAATGTATTGACACACTACCACACTGTTAACACGATAGGCAGGACTTGATTATGGGAGAACAAGTCTAAAAACGGTAAATTGACAAAAAAAAAAAAAATCTTGGGGCCTTGCTTCTCAAGGCAGCTTTTGTGGTTGCATTCCTTTATTTGATGTGGTTCCCTCCTTCTCCTATGCCAAACAGTGCGATGTGGAAAAATGATGAAGTTGCAAGAAGTGAGGGAGGGGCCAGGGGAGATAGGGAGTGAACTGTTTAGTAACAAGAGAAAGAAAATAGAGTTTAGGGATCAAAGGCAAAAATACCTGTTTCTCCAAGCAGGAAAGAGAAAGAAACATAGGACTCCTTTTTCCTTGCCTGGGTAAGAACTGAGCCCACGGGCAGCTGGCAGGCCAACCCAGGCCAAGCACAGTAGACAGGGAGGCCACAAACTGCCTGAAGGTGACTTGAGCAGCAGCTTGAGAAAGTCAAGGCTTAGCGCCCAGGGTTACCAGGGACAGCAGGGCTAACCTGGGAGGCCTGGTGAAGAGGGGTGGAGAACAAAGGCTGCCTTCCATCATCGGATTATGGGAGGGAACACCTTTTAACGCCAGCCAACCTTGGAGGCAAGTCCTAAAACAAGCATTGGAATCTAAATGAGGAAAAACGTTTCCATGCAGGAACAGGATTTTATTTATTTACAATTTTCAGGCTGGGCAGCTTTTCTATTGTGTGGCTTGTGACTACCCAAAGTGACATTTCTGAGTTTTAAAATTATCTCTTCTGCACTGTGAAAAGAGCATATATGATTCATCTTAATATTTCTGAGGATCAGTCACCAACTAACAGCTAGTCTTTTGGGTGGGAGGAAGACTTTTGTAGGCAGCTTTTCACCTAGCATGGAAGTGAAGAGCACCAGAATATGCCTCAAGCTTCATCTGAAATCACATAAATAGCTCTTTCTTCCACAGTTCCAATCCAATATCATTATTAGAACTCCCACAGTCCACGAGTTGCCTAATGTTCACCTCACCCTTTCCTGAGAAAGGTTAATGCTTGTGGTTTACCTACTAACTGAATAGAGTTTCTAAGAGGTTTGACCAAAGGGCTTGCTTTTCATTTTTGTTAACTAATCTGGGTATTTTTGTCCATGTTTCTTTCTGGATACTTTTCCCTACTTTTAGTGTCTGTAGAACTGTCAAATGATCCTATAATCCTAGATCAAGAGTCTGCAAACTCCAGCCCAGAAGCCAGATTCGGCCTGCAGCCGGCTTTCCATGGCCCATGAGCTAAGAATGATTTTCACATTTTTTAAATGGGTAGAAAAACATAAAGAATAATATTTCGTGACTCATAAAAATCGTATGAAATTCACATTTCATTGTCCATAAACAAAGTTTTATTGGAACACAGATGTGCTTGGTTATTTACATATTGTCTATGGCTGTTTTTGCACTGCAGCATCAGAATTGAGCAGTTGTGACCTAGACTGTATGGTTGCAAAGCTGACAGTGCTTACTACCCTGGCTCTTTGCTGAAAATGTTTGCTGACCCCTGCCCTAGATCCTTAAAACCTTTCTTTTTACATTGACTTTTTCAAAAAAGATACGTACATTTCTAGACTTCTAATGTCTGTTCTGGACATTTGACTCCCATATTTTACCATATATTCATTTGACTGTAATACCACAAATATTTGTTGAATGCCTGCTATGAACTTGGCATTCTTCTTGTTTCTGTTGTTACAGCAGTGAATAAAACACAAAAGATTCCTGTTCTGGAGGGCTTTATATTCTAGTGTGGCAGTGGGAGACAAACAAACACAATGTGTAAAATGTCTCATGAGCTATGTGCTGTATTAAAATAAAACAAAGACGAGGGACACCGGAGATGGAAGTGGGCTATTTTAAACAGGTTGCTCAGGAAGCCTTCTGAGAAGGTGACATTTGAGTGAGATCTGAAGAAGGTGAGGAAGCAAGGACTGCGGATGGTGGGGAAGAGAGTTCCAAGCAGAGGGAACAGAGGAAGAACTGGGCCAGTGTCCTGAGGTGGGAGTAGTCTGACTTATCCATAGAGGCAACAGTCCAGATGAGAAGTGATTTGGACCCAGCTAATTGAATGTGGGGCGTGGGAGCGAGGAGTCAGGAATGACTGAAGTTTTTGGTCTGAGACACCAATAGGTTGGAGCTGCCGTTGACTGAAGTGGGATGAGTGGAGGAGCAGTCGGTTTGTAGGCAGGGTTTGCCTGTGAGCAGGTAAAGTTTGACATGCATTTTAGACTTACATGCAGAGGTGTCGTGTGGGCATCCTAGCAGAGGTGTTGGGTAGGCAGTTGGCTATATGGGTCTTGAGTTAAAGGTCACAGCTAGAGTATAAATTTGGAAGTTATCACTAAAAAAGAGATATATTAAGCAATGAGACTGGCTGAAATTCAGTCTCAAACCCCAGATTTTTCTTTTTCTTTCTTTCTTCTTTTTTTTTTTTTATCTCTAGGACATCTTTCACTCTATGACTAAACAGAACTACTTTTTTTACTTCAGTTTTTTTTTCCTGTGCAGTTCACCATTGGCATGCATCAGGATCTGCCATCATATCTTCTTACTCCCTCTCCAGGCAGATGCCTTTCACCAGTAGATATCCTGAGCAGCCTGCAGTAGGAAATGTGCATTTATCATTGGAGCCAAAGCTGCTGGTCTGCGACGCACGATCTGCTGTCCCCAGAGTTCCTAGCCTTTGATCCAGTGCCTTGCCTTATTAAGTAGTATCTGTGTCCTCCTTTCTTCCAGCCCCAGTCTTGTTTGCCTTGCCCTCTGGTTACCTGCATGTCACAGCGTACTTCCTTTCACTCTTGTTTACACTTAGCAGGAATCACCTTCTTTCTGCTTATTTCCATAAATGCCCCCAAACTAGGCTGTAAGCTCCTTTTAAGAGCATGTCTGTTTCCTTCCAATTGTCCACAGTGCCTTTCAGAGAGTCAGTGACTAAGCCTTGGGGATGGGAGGCAATTTGCTTTCTCCACACCCTTCCCCAGTCCCAGCCCCTGTTGTATATCTGCAGAGTGGGGTACAGAGCAGTGGTGAGGACCCCCTGCACCTGTGTCCACTCTGGAACCTGTTAAAATGCAGATTCCCAGGTTTCGTCTCAGACCTGCTGAACCTAATAAATGGGCTTCTCTGGGGTGGGGCCTGGGTATCTGAGTTTTTAATGGGCTGATTATTCTTATGCAACCATGAAAAGTGCTAGTGCAGATAAAAGGTTACAATCCCAGTTTTACTGCTTCTGGCTTTAAGACCTTGGGGAAGTCATCCATCTCAAGCTTCAGTCTTCTCATTTCTACAATGCGTATATTAACACTTGCTACCTGTTTTGTAACGCCATTGTAAAACACCAAATACGGAAACAGATTGCCAAGCTCTATGTACCAGGCCAACCTCATCTCCTGGTATCTTTTCTTTTTTCTCTGTGTACAAGCCAAGCTCCAGCTCCCTGCAGCATAGCCCTCTGAGCACAAAGACCAGAAATGTGTGCATGAAATTGCCTACTGCTGTTTATGTGCCTGAATCTTTAGTAAATACCAGTAAGCGGGAGTCAGGTGGATACTCCTTCTCTGTTGTTGTCAGGCAGAGGAATTTTTTTCCTAATTCTTTGCATCTTCTTTTGACCATCATTTAAACTCGTGTGCAGTGAGGAGGAGGAAGTTAGAAAAATGCTAGTGGATTTAGTCTAAGGTAATTATTCTATGCATTTTTTCTAGCTTGATTGAAGTACAATGGACAAATAAAATTGTAAGATACTTAAAGTGTGCAATGTGATGATTTGATATGTGTATGTATCGATTTTTTTTTTTAGTAAATATGTTTTAAAAGTAATTCATAGGAAAAGTAACCTCTACCTGTTAGAGGTTTTAAACTTATAACTCATGGTAAATTCACTGGTTCCTGACAACTGGTATTTGAAAATAGTTCCACTTAAAGAAATTATGATGGAATCAACTACAGGTAATAGGACAGAGATCAAAATGCAACAAGAGTTAAAAAGCTTTTCTCTCCCTTGGCCTGTTCGTCTTGCATGGTGGGGCGTCATCATAAATAGTTCACATCAAATCTTAATAGAACATCTGCTAAGTCCATTGTTGTTTTGGGTGCTAACTTTAAATGCTTTTCCACATGCAAACAAAATCCTGATGGTGGACATCTGTTAAGATTACTGTCCCTTAAAGGCTTTTTTGTGATGCTAGCAAACTTAAAAAACACATTTCTGAATAAAAACTTGGTTAATGTTCATGTCATTAGACACATTCTGTTTGCCATTACAATATTCCTATCTTTTGTATTTTTTTAAATGTAATGCGTCCTTGCTTGCATTCTACTTCCTCTCTACTAGAAAGTGTCCTCAAGTCCTGTGGCCCTCAAAGTCCTTCCAGGTTTTCAGGGGTTCGTTTGCATAAAATGAAAAAGGCCCTAATCTCTTCATTTCAGGTACCTAAATAACTTTAATAAATATTTCTGGAAATAGCCTCAGGAGCTCTGTGAGGAGCCCCAGTCTCTGCCTGAAACACCAGAAGGAGCCCTAGGAACGGGACACATGTGGAACCAGACGGTCAGGTCTGCAGATGAGGATTCAGAGGTCATAAAAGTGGTAACTGAGTAGAGTAGATTTCCATCAGAGAGACCTGGGTTATATGCCTCTCTGCCACTTACCACCTATGTGACCACAGAGAGGTTCTGTCATTTCTGTAGGCTCCAGCCTTCTCATTTGTCAAATGGGATAACACTTCTCTCATACAGAGAAGAAGAGATGATAACATATAGGAAAAGTGTCTAAGAAAGTGCTTCATAAATGAACATATTATCATTCATTACTCAATGCTATGGAGAATTTATTTCACCAGCTAAATTCCCCACATTACCTTTTAAACTCTCTTCACGTATACTGTGCCTGAGCAAAGAACAGCTGATTTAAATTATTCATATAGTGTGCATTCACATTTTAAAATGAATCTTTAATAATTCCATTACCTTCTGAGTAATTTAACTTAGCAATTTCTACTTCTTCAGATTTTGTTCCCAAGGAACATTTACCGAGTGTTTAATCATTTTTAGCGTTGTCTCAGAACATTTCCATATTTACATGTCCCTCTAAAAATGGGAAACAAGAAATGGAACACAGTGCTCCACTGCACAGTGGGCCTGGTAGTAGGCTACTCTAAAAAAAGACCCGGTTTACATGTGACGCGTGCCTCGTTGGGATATTAGACCTGCCATAGATGTAATATGACCGGGTCTACGCCGATGCGTTCGTGGACCCCTCATCCAGTTTGACTCCCCAAATTTTCTCCTACTGTTAACTTAACCTGTCATTTTGATTCTTTATTTTTCGCTCTTGTTACACTCATTGAGATTTTTTTCATTTTGAATTATACTGTGATTTTGTTTAACTGAGAGATCCAGAGACTCTTGAGATGGCTCAACGTTGAATCTATAAAATGAGATGGAGCCTAACAAAAGCTCTAGGGAATGCTTTACTGGGGAAAGGAAATCTAGTTATTCAAAAAAAGCATCTTTCCTCGATGTAGTATTTATATACTTCTGGGTTTTTAGAACCTATATATGACTTTTTTTTATCCTACCAAGTTAAATTGTTGTGACACATGATAGCTTAAGATAAGAAAAAGTGGGATGACAAGGTGATGAATTTTATGGATAAAAGCTTTTTTGAGGATAATTTCAGCAGCCACTTATACCACTATTTCAGTATATAGGGTAATTCAAGTTTTTAAAACTTCATACCATCTTTCTATGAAAGAATATCTAATGGAAAAGGGCAGAGACTTTGGAACCAGAAAGACTGAGATTCAGGCCCATCTCTGCAATTTACTTGCTGGGTAATCTTGGATAAGATACTTAGACTCTTAAAACCTCAATTTCTTCATCTGTAAATTGGGCTCATTAAGTCTACTTGGCAGAGCTGTCGTGAAGTTTAGAGATAATGAAATGCCTAGTAGAGTGCCTGGCCAAAGTGGATACTCAACAAATAACAGTGATTTTTGTTTTATTGTAATGGCTTTTCTGGCATGCTACCAGGAAGCACTCTGGCATTATAAAGTACTGCAGATTCTTGAGGTCCCTGGCATTCCTCTGCCTTGAAGTAGTGCCCTAGTCACATATTCTGAATGGGAAACTTAAGACCTTAAAGGAAGTTAGGCATACAGTTAGTGTTTGTTGAATCGAATTGAAGGCTCATCTTTCTCTAGGATTTCTCTTAGCTTGAGGGCTAGTGGCAACTTGTTTCTGGTGTCCCTCTGCCATCCTCAAAGTTCCCCATTGCCATGCTTCAACCTCCAATACGCCTCTGAATCATACTTTGGAAGAGGCAACCAAGTCAACTTCCTCTCTCTCAGAACCCGATTCAAAGGCAAAACAGGACACTAAGGCGATCCAAGCATCTCTGACAGCGCCTTAACATAAACTCTTGAACATAGAACACCCAAATGGGGGGCATTTTAGAATAAAGTCTCTCTTGGAGTGCTTGGTGCTATTTTAATATTAGTGTAACTCTAATTGTTACTCTAACCTTTTAATTGTTGAGAGAGATGCGTCTTTTTGAGAGTAGTGTTATCCCCACTGCCCTGATGAGAAAGTTCAGTAGAACCAAAGAGCAAACTTGGCAGAAGCAAGAACTGTAATTGAGAATCACTGGCCTTTCTGGTTTTCTCCAGTGCCAAATCACGTTTTGCTCATTTTGTTTGGCCAGTAAGGTGGAACCCACATGAGAAGGAAGGAATTGCTATTTCCTACAGAGTCGAAATCACAACCCCATTGCCCCAATCAAGCTTTCAGACAGGCTGATTCTTTGCATTTTTTTCATGTCAGAATGCTCAAAAATATTTCTTTTCTACTGTCGTACTGTAGTTAAGCTCTGAGTATCCATCAACAGAACAAAGTTCACAAAGGTCTCTATTAGCTGTATTCACATGGAAGACAAAATATCAATACAATTAACTTAACATAACTTTTAGAGCCAACAAGACAGACCTGGAAATGCTTTCCTGGTTACCTTTAACCTATTTAACTCCATTGTTGGAAAGGCTTCTCAAACTCTGGCCTTGTCCTTCTAATTTATATCCACAGTTTCAGTTCTAAGAATTATCAGGTAATTTCCTGTTTCGTTTTAGTCCATAAAGCGATAGCAAGTACTTTCTCGAGACAGCCCTTTTCACCTCGTTCTCCCTCCTAAGTTCAGTCTGAGACTCTGGCATAGCAGGTGACTTTTCCTCACCTTTTACCCTGCTTTCTCACTGTACCGCTCTAGAGATCAGAAGAATCAACAGCAAGTGGTCCCTTTCATCTCCTCTTCCCCTTCCCCAGCCACATCGTGGGTTAGTCAGGTCCTGTCTTCTCTCCAGCCAGCCGTGCATTCCTGGGGATAGCTGAGTGAGCCCTGGAATCTCTGCACAGGGTGCGTTTTCTGTTGTACCTGCTCAGCACCATCTCTTTCGATTCATGAATATTAAACAATTAGAGATCACAAGGCCTTCCCTCCATCTTGCACCCTTTAAAAACATAATAGCTCTTTTATTTCATGGCACTTAACTTTGTTTATTCAGCACGATCAGGGCGGCATTCAGGCTATAGCAAGCTGTTAAATATTTACCCAGGAGGAGGATATTTATATATGAATCAGCAGCACTTATCAGTGTGTGACGCTGGAAGTCAGGTCCCGTACCCTCACAAGCTAAAAAACTGCTGTACTGAGTTGCATAAAGGGTGTAATAAGTGTCCCTTTAGAAACAGACTCTCCTTTAAAACCATCCTTCATGGTAGCTGATGCGCTTCACACAGTGAGGCTTACCCTGCACCGCTAAATCCTTCGCAGTTAGACATGACAGTCGTTGGTCCCAGTGAATCCAGTTGTCCGATGGTGGGGGTGGGAGAGTATGAGGTATGAACAAAACCGGGAGGAATGCTTGCCCTGCTGCTGTGTGGAAAGTCAAACAGGGAGAGGAGCTGTCCATCACAGCGCCTGCATCAGTGGTGACCTGCGTGCTTCAGGAAGCCCATTAGCCTCACCGGAATCCCAACCCAGCTCACTGGTAGCCAGACCAACTGTTTCTTTCCATCATTGTGGCCCTTTCAAGGTTAAAATCCCCCTGCTCTCAGAGAGGCACATAATTCAGCAGTAACAGTACGGACTCTGAGGACAGCCGGGCCTGAGTCCAGATCTTGGTTTTACCATTTTATGATTGTATGAACCCGAGGAAATTTCTTCTCCTTGCTGAGCCTTGATTTCTTTACCTGTAAAATTACAGTGATAATTCCCACCTCATTGACTTGTGGGATTACATTAGATAATGGGAACGCACCTCGTCACAAGTGTTAGTTCTTGATAATCACAGAAGAAATTGCAAAGAGACGGGCCCGGCAACGAAACAGCCAGTGTTTTGAATTTCTCCACATCTCTATTTCTCCCATCGTTATTGGTAATTTTTGTTTAGTGCCTGTATTTCAGAAGCAGAGAGAGAGAGAGAGAGTTTCAAGTTTAGAGGATTACCCACAGACTATTTTCTTTCCTTGTATTCAACATAATGAATGATTAAGAGCTTACCCTGTGACATTTTATACAGATCAAAGCCATTGTACTCAATTCCAGGGAGCTGTCCAGCTTGTTTTTTGGAATTTTATTATGCTAAGGATTGTTGCTCTAAGCAAGCTATGAGAAGCCTGCATCTTGGTATTCTCTATGTTATACAGATATTTCACCAGTAACTACAGGATATAGATATTAGGTTTATTTTTGTTTATGCTATAGAATTTTCTTAGTCTGTTTTCCATCCTAACGGTACCATTAGAACCTCCAGTTAGATGTGTGCCTTCTGTGTACTTTTTCATACAAAAGAGGGGATGAAAAGCCTTCCTCTGATTCATAAAAAGTCATAGGAATTTTCCTGTCTTCTTTAGAGTTTAGCCTAATATGATCCAGTGTCTACTCTGAGAGTAGCAAACGGAAATGAAGTTCTTGCTGATTTTGAGCAGTTGCAGAGTGTAAATGATTCATTAATGTCATCATAGTCAAAGGCTGTCTTATAATTTTCTCTGTTGTCAGAGTTGTGCTGTTTAGGTATCATCTGAATAGGCAAAGTCAACAGTGAATAGTTCCACTCTGTGTTGGCTTCTTCATATCACCTGAGGTTTTACTTTTTTTGTGGGCGGGGGAGGTGAGGATGGATTTTTTATTCCCATAAATAAATAAAAATAATATTAATTTTTACCAGAAAACTTACTTTCAGAAATCTGTAGTCAGTAGGGAAACAGGCTGGGTCTGGGGTCCTTACAGTAGTTATAGGTTTTATTTCCTGTATCCCAAATTCTAGACTGAGTCTGTCTGTTTGAAACTATTTAGGAATGGTTTTCTAGACTATTACTGTAAAATGTTTTGCTTCTTTTATGATCTTGTAATCGTGGGAACTTGCATAATGAATAATCACGGCATTAAGGGATTTTCGGGGGTCTTTTTATATCCCATCATATTACAGAGAGAGTTTAAGGGGCTTACAGAAATACATAGTATGTTAAAATAAAATTTAAATAAGAAAAACAAATTAGGCCTAAAGGAAAATGAGAGTAGGAAAGAAGATGAAATGAAAATTAAGGATAATATACAAAATACATGCTGTAAGGTTCTGAGCAATTTCTTCCAATGATCATATGCTGGCTAATTTAAACTGAGATGGTAATCTCCCTGCAAGTTCTGAAAACTATTACTGGATCAACATTGTATCTTTGTTCTTAGATCAGTGATTTTTGACTGTACTTTGAATTGAATATCAGTGTTTACTTGGACTAGTTGCAGATGTCCTACCCACACTGGCCCATAGGCATGGGACCAGGTAGCACAGTATTGCAGAAAATGTTTAGTTAGTTGCCATCATTTGAATATTGAGAGATTAAATAATCTGGATTTCTGGCTTCACTTGAAAAATTAGGCTTGCATCGGCTGAGGTGGAGCAGCGAAGAGCTGTTCCCACTGTGCATAAAATTTCCAGTTCTCTCCATTCATTTTCCTCATCTGCCTGGGCTGGGTGGACCTCGGAGTCTGCGAGCCCTGCCCTAGACTACCTGCCTCACGTTAAAAATGAGGACCATAAAGCCCAAGGCAACAGAGAACTAGCTGTTACAATGATAGTTTAGTTCAGTTAAGGTGTTTTAATAAATGACTTATCTTTGCCCAGCACTGAATTGAGCATAACAAAGAATATAAAAGTCTATGTTTTAATAATGGGTACAACTAATTAATGTTGGTAAGACATTTATACATGCCAATCAAAATTTGCTCATTTGTACTGTTGTGTGATAGCATCATTAGTTGTTATGAATCATTAGTTGTTAGTCATGAGTAACATGAACATGCTGATTTAACCAAATCGATTGACATATAGAAATGTAATCATAAAGCATAGCCCATATTCTCACCATCATTAATTCAGGCAATTGGTGGGCAGACCTTTGTAAGAGAAGCCAAATCTGGGGTTTCACTTCTTAATTGCTTGAGCCCTAAGAGAAGTGTCCATTGTACTCTTGTCCTTTCAGTGCACTTGGAGGCTCCTCAGCTCTTCACATTCCAGCTTTTCCAGGAGGAGGATGTCTCATTGATTACGTTCCTCAAGTGTGCCACCTGCTCACCAACAAGGTAAAAGCATCCCTGCGCTGTGAGTCTGCTGTCTCCAGTGTAGCTCCAACCTGGCACCATCGTGCAAGTGCTGTCCTCGAACCCCGTCGTCTTAGTTTCACCCTCCATCTAATATCAGACTTTCCTACTTTAAATTCCAATTTATTGGTTTCTCTAACTATTTCTTTGCCCTCTTTCTTTCTTTTCTAAGGAGTCTGACTTTCTGTTCCAGCCTTACTTTCATCTTTTAAACATGTATCTCTTCTTTCTTGAACTTCTTTTATGCCCTGCTATTTTGCTAGATTTTATACCGTCTTATGGTTTAAAAATTTTGAACTTTATTTTCCAATTATTTTATGCATGCATGTGTGTGTGTGTGTGTGTGTGTGTGTGTGTGTGTGTGTGTGTGTGTGTATGGCTAGTTAGTATTAGAGTAATCCTATAGAGCTGCCTTATCTCTTGCTGTTTTTCTGTACCTCCCTTTTTAATAGTCAGTTCTTGATTTTCTCTGTCATGTCTGGGAGCAGTTTGCTAGAGTCCTGCTCCTGGGGGCAAGGTTTCCAGGTCAGCTGGTCTTACAGCCAGGCACATCAGATTTTCTAAAGCTTTCTCTCAGCTGCGTTAATGAACCATTGCATTGGCAAGTAGCTAGCTGAGTTTGCATTAATGGTGGTTGTCAGATGTGTCTAAGAAGTATGTCTGGCCAGTGTATTTAGCTAAAAAGTGGAGATAATAATCCACAAGCAATACTGACTTTCTTCTCCCAAATGAACTGACTCAGTTTGCTTAATTCCCAAAGTGCTGTTTACATTGCTCCTATTGACTTCGTCACACTGGCTTAGAAAATAAATCTTTTGTTTGTCTCTTTCATTCAAAAGATAGCTCATCTCTACATAGAAAATAATATTTCAAAGGCTTCAGTATTATTTTTTAAATGTCAGAAAAACTAAAATCTGGCAACTCTGCAGTCTGTGGGCTTGGCACAGATTCCAGGGTGTTTAACTTTCATGGAGTGGTTGCTTCTCATTGGACCAAATTCCCCCAGCCTCTACCCTCCTACGAAACTGATCAGAGGACAGAATTCTTATTTACATTATGGGACTTTGCACTGCTTTCAAATCTGTGTCCCAGTATTATAGAGAAAAATGCAAATTTGGTCTTCCAGAACCAAGAAGAAAAGCCTTTTTAAAGCTCTCCAATTGAGATTAATTTTTAGTCATACATTTTCCACAAAAAAAATTATTATACCATTTTCCCAGAAATATAAGAATCAGTTCATTTTTCTTATCTGATTCCCTTTCATTAATTTCACTTGTCTTTTAAAATTGATGTTCTTCTGCTTGCTACAAACGAGGACAGTATGGCTGCTTTTAGAAACAGTCTCTTCAAATGAATTTCCATAATTACATTGGAATCTATCTTTATAGCCAGTTTTGTTGTGGGTTTCTGTTAAAATGGTTTTCTGTTTTTAAAATCAAGTATACAGAACTGTTTTCATCCTCTTTTTAAACAAAGCCACTTAAACAAACTTATCATCTGTTTTTCTTTTCCCAAAATAACATTTCTGATCCTGCATTAAGCCTGCAAAGTAAGCACTGTTTTTATAAATTGACATAAACCTCTATTATATAAATAGAATTGTTTTACTTTTAAAGGGTACAACGTGGCTATCAGTACCAATTGTGTCAAGGTTATTTCAAGCACTTTATCTTGAGTTTTTGTTAGCTATGGAAACTCACTATAGCTACAGCCAGTATAAACAATTTCGGGGGTCTCTTTCTCACTGTTTTTCTGCACCCATTGTAAGGACATATAAGGGATGTATTTTTGTGTTAGAAGTTGATGGATAAATGACTAACTTTCACATGCCTAGCTTACTGAGTTCACAATTTTTTTTTTAATAGAAACTGTCACTTGGTGATAACAAAGAAATATAAAAAGGCAAAATAAAATCTCCTATTGCAGCACTCCTTATTCTGAATATTAGGAATTTTAAAAGAAAGAATTAAAATTATTATCCTGCCTTTTCAATAGGAGTTGTAGTTCAGGATAACCAAATAGCCCCGTTCGATGAGAAGAAGCTCTTATTTATGCAGAATTTCAGCTGACATGCAAAAGGAATGGTAGAATTCAAAAATTACCATTTTTCAGGCTCTAATGAAATAATTGATTCAGATAAAGAATTGCAACAGTTCCTAAAACCATGAGGTGTAGTGTTGGTGGGGAGCTAGATCCTCACATGCTTCTAGAGGTCTACCCCATGGGTTATTCGCTATGGCAAAGGGGAAACAGCTTTTTACAGTGGAGTGATCTGGCTGCCATCACCTTAACTGATGATCAAACCCAGTCTCACCTATGAAGTTTTCTTGCCAAAAATATTTAACCTGAATATAATCACCTTTAGCTCTAACTTCCAATTTGTAGGGAATATAGAGCATAATGGAAAAGAGAAAGAAACAATCAGATAATCTAGAATGCAGAACTAGCTCGATCTCTTTGAAAAGTCAATGTCACACATAGAAATGTGGACACACCCAGCAGGTCCTATTATTCTAGATTAAAAGATTTTATAGATAAATTGCCTGATCTCTGATTATACCTTTTTTTAAAAGAAAATATTTTGGAGACAACTGGGAAATTTGGAAAAAGGACAGGATACTAGATTAATTCAGACAATGATTGCTAAATTTGTCGTGTATAATGATACTATACTTATGCAGGAAATGTCATGTTTTTTGGAGATGTATGCTGATGTATTTAGGATGAACTATAATGATGTCTCTAATTTCATTTAAAACATTTCAGCAAGCTTGATTGATAGATTGATAGGTAGGTAGATGGCTAGATAAAGCAACTAGACCAAATATTCACAGTCGTTGAATATAGGTTGCGGAAACATGAGTGTTCTTTTTACTATTCTTTCTACTTCTCTGAATCTTTTAAATTTTTTGTAATAAAGCATTTGAAAATTTCCTATTCCATTTCTCAACTTTGGGTTCCTATTCCAGGTGCAGTATGTGATTCAAGGATATCACAAAAGAAGAGAGTATATTGCTGCTTTCCTCAGTCACTTCGGCACGTAAGTTTTTTGCTTCAACCATGTGTCAGAGTGTCCTCTCTTCCTGATGAACCTGTGACAGCTTGACTGAGAAGATAGCACTTAGTTCTTACATATGATACTTTTTAAGTGCCATTTTGATTCTTTTTGGTATGTTGCTTGTTCTAAAGCTCTCAGGAAGCCTTTTTCTTAAAAAAAAAAAATTCTTTAGCAAATAATAAAAATCAAATTTCTTCCTGGGAGCAGCAGCATGACTGGCCCCAAACACAGCAATAATCATGGTAGCAAACCTGCTTGTTATAGAGTTCTTTATGGTTTGCACAGCCCTGTCCCCACCCTCAGCTCACAGTTATCATGAGGTGAACCAGACAGGTATTAGTGACATGTTTTGCTGAAGAAATCCCTGAAACTTTGAGACTCAGTAACCTGGTGGAAGTCACACCTAGAAGTGGTAGGACCAGGGTGGGAACCGAGGTTCTCAGGATCCCACACCCCACAGTGCCACACAGATTTGGGGAGGAAATCTAGCATTAGACACAAAAGCAATGCCTCCCTCTTGAGGTTAGGAGTTGGAAGAAGGCACCTCAAAGGAAAATGTCAGCATGTGACCGCAGTGGGGCCCTCCTGCTGCTGCTGTCCCCTGAGCTTGTCCCTTCCTTCACATTGCCAGTGGCCGTGCTGCTCTGCAGCTTCGTATCCTTACATGGTGGCAAAAGCCTTACCAAGTTTCTGCCTCGGGTGGGTCTCACTCCGAAGAATGCATGTTCCCCACAGGTTGCTTTAGATGTTCAGTGTTCCACCCATTTGGGGAGACTATAAACACTAAAGGTTTCGGTGGCCCAGTTATATCCCACCTTTTTGCAGAGGCGGTTTATAAATATATAGAGGTAGATACAGTAACACAAAATTAAAATTTTAAACAAGTGAATGAAGAAATTGGGACAAAGGAAAGTGGGACTAGGAAAGAGAAGATGAAATAACAAGTAAGGTTGGTCATTCCCTGGGATATAATTTTACAAACTGTGGCATAATTGTAAGCAAAATTTCTGATTCCTTAGAACAATTTCAAGAAATTGTCTCATCCATATGGGGTTTTTCATGTCTCCAAAATAGAACTGTCAATATCTAAACAGTATGACTGTCTTTCACATACTCCTTTAATACTTAAGATTTTTTTCAGCTTTATTTATAAACACTTTGAGAAAGTTAAGATACTGTAGTTAATAAATATCTTCTGATTTTTGAGTAAGATTATCTTTAATGTATATAATTAAAAATAAAGAAACTAGCACAATGACCTCCAAAGTAGGATGCACACATACTACCTCACTCCATCACTGTGCAAGAAAAACATGAAAATTTTGTTTACATTTGTTTCAAAGTCTCAATTTTTCTTTAATATACATTTTTGTGTGTTTTATTATGCATATAATACAATAGTGCATGTATACAACTACTAAAATATATACAAATACTGTTATATTACTGTACTATATGCTTGATGAAAAAGATTCTTTGCTTGTTTTTGCTTATGGGATGCAGGATCTAAAATGTTTAAATATCAGTATTCTAACATTGAGTTAATTATAAATTCATGAAAAGAAATATAAACTGGTGAATAAAACTGTTGACTTAAGTCAGGAACTCTGAATGCTATCTCAGCAGTCTTGGTGCAAATCACTTAGCCTTCAGACTCTTAGGTTCTGCCCTTCCAATGGGCACAACTGTGCCTTCCTGCTTACACTGGGCGGCCATCAGTGTTAACGGGCTGAATGGCTGACTCAGCCCAGAAGAAGGCATCTCTAAGGACGACAAAGCCCTTCCTGTATGGATGACAGAGAACAGTAATCCTGTCCTCAGTGTGTGGTTAGGGTTGTCACATTATGGTGACATCCCACAAGCCCTCAACTCTCAAGAGAAATGGGGGAGGTGAGCCTACTAGAGCGCTGCCAAGGCCCTTCAGTGGCCAGGAGCCTGACACATGAGGCGGGCATCTCTCATCCAAACGCAGTGTCCACCCAGCTAACGTTTCTCCACTGTCCTGAGCCTGGTGGGGAGGACAGGGGCACATGAAAAAGGATTCCAAGTACTTTGGAAGAAAATAATATATAATTCTAAACTTAGTAATATTGTCCGTGCTCATTACTATTTAGTGGCTACATGTAACTGAGTCTTAACAATTATTGTACAGACAGTATTGTCGCTGCTAACCTAAGTTCTTAATTTGTCCTTTTACTCATAACTAGTAACTAACATTTGCATAGCATTTTATGGTCTATCTTATTTGTTTTACACAGTGCTATAATGCAGTTTGAAAATATTATTATGTCTGTTTTACAGATGAGGAAACTGAGGCTCCAAAGGTTAAGTGATTTGCCTGAGGTCATAATAGATAGTAAATGGCACAGCTGTAACTTAACCTAGATGCTATCATTCCAAATCCCCATTCTTTCTTTGGTGACATTTGCTTGCTTTAAATGCATTCCAGGTTCAGTCACCCCGATTTTAGGAATGTATTCTTTACTTGGCTCCATCTCTTTTATGCCATATTTTTATGAGAGTTTTTGTTTGTGTGTGTGTGTGTTTTTTATGACTTAGAGGTGTCGTGGAATATGATGCAGAAGGCTTTACAAAACTCACTCTGCTGCTGATGTGGAAAGATTTTTGTTTCCTGGTACACAGTGAGTATACTTTTGCTATTAGCATGTCAGCGTGCATTTGAAAAGGTGTGAAAGTACATGTAACAAAGAATATGAGAACCTTTTATGTCCTGACATGGTTTCTTTTATTTAGTGTATTTCCTGCATGGTTTTAAAGAGAAAATACCTTTAGACTAGTGGTTCTCAATCAGGTGTAATTTTCCCCTCAGGGGATATTTGGCAATGTCTGGAGACATTTTTGATTGTCATGATTTGGGAAGGAATGTTGTTCCTGCTGGCATTTAGTGGATAGAGGTGAAGAATGTTGCTAAACACCTTATAATGCACAGGACATCCCCCTTTCCTCCCCCCAAACAAAAAAATCATTGCATGCAAAATGTCAATACTGCTGAATTTAAGAAACCCTATCCTAACCAGATTTCAGTATCGGGTCTCACAACTTTCAGGATTACTCAGAACATACTTGCTTTGATTACTGGTTATCACCCTTATTAAGTGAAAAGTCTACAACTTCAATAATATATAATATATATCTTAAAGGTGATACAGCGTTTTAATGTAATCCCATCACTTTTCAGTTTTCTTTCACAGAATAGTATTTAAATGTTTGTTGTGTTAGATTAGTCAGTCAGTCAAACTTTGGTCCAGCTTTCTCTTGATGGATAATTAAGAGTCTTTTTGTTTATTTCTTTGTTACATAAGAATGAGTGACCCATGGTGCCAGGTTAAAGTTGCAAGTTAACCAAATGTTTGTTATTTAGTAATTTGGTGTGCAAAATGCCAAGACTTCAAGCTAAAGGCATAAAGTTCCAGCTCTCTCAAATTGAGTTATAGAAAAGCAGTGGGCTTGGCTTGACTTCGCATGGTAGCAGGAACTACCCTAGACCTTAGCAAACGATTTTAGGAAGCAAAGCTTTGGCCCTGTTTAGCTAAGCCATCAGAGAATGTAAAGATACTGACTTGAGATTTTTCTTCCCTGGCAAATTGGCCTTCTTGGCTGCAATTTGCTTAGGTTAAAAGAGTTCTTAAATTAGTTTGACTTACCTGATTTCATACTAACAGATAGTTAGGGAAGAAACCCAAAAATGTTCATAGTGGCAGAGAGAAGAAAGCCTCTGATTAAAACATTATCGTAACCCACATGTAGGTAACTGAGAGTTGGCTATACCTGTAAGGAGTTGGTTCTCCCTACCTTTTAGGTGATTCTCAGTGATAACCACCTTGTCATGCAGTGCTTTGTATTGAGCTCCTACTCTATAGCTAGTCATACATTGGGACCATCTTTTCAAATGCATCTGAAAAATGTAAGCATATTGTTTTGTGTTAATAATGTGTACGGATAAACAGAGAGTTGAAGATAATAATTTTAATCTTGAGTGTGCCTACAGCTAATTACAGGACCTTATTCAAATCACTAGGTCAAGTCTTCTTCTACTTTAGTTTTCTCATATATACACTGGGGATGTGGTTGTTAAGTCCTGTGGAGACATTGGCCTATGAAGCTCAACCTACAATATAAGGCCAGGTAGAAGAGGAAGCCTGACAGTCAAGGCCTTGTGGCAATCGCCTCTTTGCTCACCATCTTCTGTGGCTCTGCTGATACTTCCAGCCACAACTTTTGATTCTGACTATATATGGAGCTGCTTTGGCTTTCCATTCTGAGTCATACTTCCTTTGTGAGATCTCACTTCCTGTTTGCCATATCCACTTTACCTCACCATCTGCTCCCAGGAATTCTGTTTCTAGCCTATTAACTTGACCCCAGGCCCTGATTACATCCTTGGTTTGTCTCTCATGACCTTGGACAGTCACTTGGGTGATTAGTCTGATGTAATTCCTCTAGTCCAGCTCGACAAGAGACGTCTGTACCCTGCCTTGAACTCTGGTGGGAGCAGTTAGAGGCCTCTCAGTGGCTATGGGAGAAAAATACAGAAGGAAGGAAAGATACAGATGAATGCTTCAACCAGTTTCTTTATCCCAAAGTGGCATGAAATCTCAGTTCTTTCCTGGAACTTACTTTCCTAGCTATGGTTCCGCTTACAAAAAATGACATCAGACATAAGAGAAAGAAAATATTCTTAACATTGCTCATTCTAATCTGTGATTTTACATGCAGCTCAGTGGTGGCTAGCAAGAGTGATGTTCAAGAATAAAAAAGCATTCACCTCTCAGCTCCTGCCAGCTCTGTTGTCAGGGCCTCCAGTAGTGTCACAGTTCTTGTTCCTTTGGAAGGTATGTTCCTCAGAGAATATTCTCTCCACTGTATTGTGTGTCCAGTATTTCTTGCAGCTTCTTTTCTACCTTCCTATCTTTGCTTTTCCAAGTCAGACATTCAAAATCTAATCCCAAAGTCATTTTCATTTACTATTGATTACTTTCTTTAGAAACATAGAGCTCCCAGGCACCTCTTAGAGCAGCCACAGGGACCTTGGAATTTGCTTAATTTACTTTTACCAAACATTTCCTCAGACTGTGAGTCCTTTCCTCCCCAGGCTGTTCACTTGTCTCTTAGCGTCACTGCCAATGTTGGGCTCTTCTGACAGATAAAACCTTGTCTCTGAATCAGGGGATTTGATGCTGTTTCCTGCTCCATTGTTAACTCACAGCTTGTCTTTAAGTTAATTATTTCTACCCTTTTCTCCGTTCTTATATCTAAAATGTAGGACTTGCTAGGTCAGAGTGAAGCTTGGTTAGATAGTGTATTTTATTCAGTCATACAATTAAGCATCTTACACTTACCTTCCCTTGGAAGCACCTGCTTTCTTGGTTACAATATCCAAGGAACCTCTTGTTCCCCCTTTTTCCATAAAGATAGGGATGCGAATATGGAGTGGCAGAGATTTAATGACAGAACATTACAGTTAGTTTTCTGAGATCTCAAGAATGTGAAAAAGGAAGCAGAGATGGAGCCGGTCTTCTGTGGCTGGCTCCACCGGTCCATGAGCTTGGAGACCTGGTAGGACCCCAGATCACATCCCTGCTCTCCCCCATCCCCATTCTGCCCAGGCCTGGGAAGAGGACTGTCAATAGGGCAGGTGCTGGCAACAATTCTGAGCATTTTGGATGCTAGAGGGAAGAGGCACTCTCTCCTGAGACAGACAGCTCAGACCTCAGACTTTGTCAGCGTGCGGAAGCAAGAATGCCTTAGGGGAAAACGTGGCACGTATTCTGGGATCTCTCAGGAGACGCTGCAGCTTCCTGGCAGTTCCAGGAGTGAGGACCGTGGCCATGAACATGTCCATAGAGAATTTTTGTCCATTTATTGCGTCTTTCCTTCTTTCCTTCCTTCATCTATTATCAATATGTTGCAAGACTTAGACCCACAGCAGGATCAGGGACTTGCTCCCATCCAGAAACTGTTTTCAGGAAGGGTTCCTGGCCATCATCTGAGAATTATTTGTAGTGGTTACGTAGTAATTCTATGTTTGCCAAGCTATTTTTAACCCCTGGAAGTAGATGTTTTCTGTAAACCAGCAGCTTTTTAGAATGCTAGGTGACAGGAGAACCAGATAGCAAGGCACAGAAACAGCACAAAAGCAACCGCTGGATAAAATGTTGGCTCTTTGTCCTGGGTGCCTGTCAGCTGCACTATGCAAGAAGAGGCAGCTGCCTGAGTTAGCAGGGTTGCTGCTTAGAAGGGAAAGTATTGAGATCTGTGGCTTTCAGAACAGGTGAGAGAGTCTCTGTATGCAAAGCTGTCTTTTCCCATTACCTGTAAATTACTGGTAAATGACCTTTCGAGTCACCCAACCTGGACCACAAGCCATGTTTCCCTGGTAAAATACCTATTAGACCAAATCTGACTATTTTGCATTTTGGATATTCCGTTTCATTTTTTTCTCTTCTCTGCCCCTAATTCAATTAATTTAACAGAGTTCTGAATTTACTGAGAACCCACTATCTGCTTAGTACTATGCCAGGTCCCAGGAGATTTAAATAAATAACTCAAACTTGACCTTAAGATACTTAGAGTCTGGCACAAGAGTTGGAAGACAAATCACACGCTCAGACTATTTTGATGTGGCCTTCAAGCTAAGGTGGTTTTAATATTTTTAAAGGGTTGTTAGGAAAAAATACAAAGATGAAGAATATGCAGCAGAGACAGGAAAGCTTATAATGTTTACTCCTTTACCAAAAAAAAAAAAAAAAGCCAAACCCTGGTCTAATTGATGAGAAAAGAGATCAGATGTAGGTAAAGTTGCAATGGTATGCATTTTAAAAAACATTTTGTGAGCTTGCCTACTATATGCAAGGCACAAAGTAATGTATGCCAGAGAGAGGACTCTATATGTTTTATGTATATGAGAGAGACAGAGCTTCCCTAATGGAGTCTAATGAGCGACACAGACCATAAAGAAGTAAACTAACAAATATGTAGATTTAAAGTGGCAAATACCATAATGGAACAAAGCAGAGGACTGTGAAAGCGACAAAGGAGGGGAGTTACCTTTAGGATAGTCAGGGAAGATGGGTTGTAAGAGGTGACATTGCAGCTGAGATGTTAATGAGCAGCCATTTAGAGAGTCAGGGGAGATTTCAGGGGAAGAAGTCAGCTGTGCAAAGAGCTGCTAAAGGCAGCAGAGAGCTTCGCATGAGCCAGTGTGGCTGGAGCAGAGCGAACAAGGAGAGAGTCATATAAAATGAGGTTAGAAAGAAAGCGAGGGTCAGATCAGCTGGTGCCTCACAGGCCAATGTGTATCAGGATTAAGCAGTAATAAACAGTTGAAAAACAATGGTTTAAAGCAAGATAGAAGTTTATTTCTCACTCATGTATATGTAGACAGTCCAGGACTTGAATGACAGATCCAAAGGTCACCTAGGACCCAGGTTCCTCCAGGCTTTTTACTCCACTATCTCCTGGTTGTGGCTTTCTTGCTCACAGTCCAAGAAAGCTGTTGGAGCTCCAGCCATGCCATTCACAAACAGAATAGAAAAAAGATGGAAGAAGGGTATGAATCTTCTCATTTACTGAATCTTCTAAGAAGTCTCATGCACCGCTTCCAGTTAGATAGATTTTGTTCCAGAACTTAGTTCAAATGGCCTCAGCACGTGAGCTAGGGCAGACTGGGAAGTGTGGTTCTTTAGCTGGGGCAGCAAATGCCCAGTTAAAAATCGAAGTTCTTTGAGTAAGAAAGAGAGAATGGATATTTAATATGCACCTACTAGTCTCTTTCAAACCAAGGCAAGGCGTTTGGATTTTACCTAGGTTAAAGTCCCTTTAGGAAATAGATGACACATCACACAGGTAACTAGAGAGAATTTAATGAAAGGACTGTGTTCAAAGGTATGGACAGGGTTAAAGAAAACCAAAAGGTATGGTTAGCAGCAGCAGAGAGTTGGTACCTTATCTAGGCCTGCACGGGCGAGAGGAGAGCGTGGTTGCCAGAAGCCGGAAAGAGCTCAGTTGTAAGGAGAGGGTTTCCTGGCAGGAGCTGGGAAGGGCCTTTGGTAGAGAAACATAGCTGCTGCTAACCTATAGCCGTGCAAGAAAGGCTCTCTCCCCTTTTATTTCTTTTGGCTTTGTTATTAGGTACATATATGTTTATAGTTGTTAGGTCTTCCTGATGTGTCGACCTTTTTACCATTATGAAATGTAATTTATCTCCAGTGATATGACTTTTCTTAAAGTCTATTTCATCTGGCATTTATATTCTCAAACCAGTTTTCTCATGTTTATTATTTGCTTGGTGTATCATTTTACATCCCACTGCTGTCAACCTTTTTTGTTTGTTTGTTTTGTCTTTAAATCTAAAGTGTGTCTCTTGTAGATAGCACATGGTTAGGGCATAGGTTTTGCTTTTCTAGACATTTTAACAATCTTCTGTTTTATGAGAGAGTTTAATCCATTGACATTTAATGTAATTATTGGTATGGCTGGATTTGGGTCTGCCTTTTTGAGATATGTTTTCTATTGGTCTCATTCCATTTTTATTCCTTTTTTTTCTGCCTTATTTTGTGTCAGACATGTTTTTAATGTACCATTTTAATTCCTCTCTCGATATTTTTAGCTGCTATTTTTTTTTTTTGAGTTTTCTCAGTGGTCTGTTCTAGAGATTGTGTGATATGCATGTTTAATTTAACACAATCTACATAGGTTACTAGCAACTTAATTCTGGTAAAATACAACAGCTTTGCTTCTTTTCTTCTCCCCATCGTGCTATTATTGTCATATATATTACATCTATATATATTGTAATGTAAACACAACAATATAGCTTGTGCTATTATTGCTGTTAACAATCTTATATTTTCAAAATAAATGAAAAGAATAAAAGAAGTATATCCTCTTTGTAATTTGCTCTGTCTGTAATTTCTAGTGTGTCTTTAGGTCTTTGATCACTCTGTTCCTCTAGTTCCTAGTTGTTACAGTGAGTGCAGAGGGAAGTGGCAGCTTTATCTAGTGGATGATGAGTTTCTTACTCTGGTTCTTTTCTTCATTTTAAATAATTAAAGTTCATACAGATTTCTTAATATAATTCTTTCAATATTTGTCTTTGTCAGTCCATTCATTCATTCATTCATTCATTCATCCATTCATTATTTTTAAGCTTACATTAAGTCCAGAAAACAGTTATTTTATTTATCAAGAGAGCTAAGTTTCTTGTAGGACTTTTTTTCCCTAAGCTAGAGGAAATTGGCAACTGCAGACTAATTCTGCTAATTATTTAAATAATTCTTTCCTCATAGGCCTGCAGTCAAGGCCAATAATTTAAAAATCAGGACAGTTTTCAGAATTTTAAGTAAAAAGCAGAGACTTCTGTTAGTGCTACAGTTGCCTCTTCCAAGCTCTGATTTCGTCAGGCTATGTGACTGCTAGTATACCCATGGGCATTATTTGCCGTGATGTAGCACTGTCATTTCACCACTCAAAAGCAAAGTTATCACAATAGTAGCCTCTTAGTTCCTGAGCAAAGTCATGTGGACTCATCTCCTTGCCACAGAAATAATGACTTGTAAGAGTTTTAGCAGCAAGGTATTTACTAGATAATTCAGTTTGACAAAAACTGTAAGCTTTCTTGAACTTGCTTACTTTTGAGATACAAATCACATCTTTATATAAATAGATTTGAAGTGCAAGTCAGAATTGGTAAAGTGATTATAAGAACCATAATGTTATGTATTAGAATTCATTCCAAACCAAATCTGTAAAAAAGTGCAATATTCTTTTAGAATTAATATGTTTACTAAAAATCAGGCATATATAAAGATTTGTAGTTTAATTTTATTATTTCTAGTAGTAATAATAGCTATCAAAGCAACAGGAACTAAAATTGATTATTAACAAAAAGTGAAACTAATCAGTTCTCTTTATTGTTCAAACGATAAGAGAATATGGAAAAGGACAAAAGAAATTTACATTTTCTAAATGCCTTTTTGCTTTGATTAAGAGAACTATTTGGTCCTTTAGATACTTTAAACATTTGGGTAATTTTTATCCTGACTTCGTTGGCAGTGGGTAGCCCTGTTAGGCAATGGTGTCCATCTTTGGTCACACACACAAACTAGTACCCGTTCACAGTTTACAGCTCGGGGAGCTCTCGTCCTTTAGCAGCCACTGTCGCTCTGTCGAGTCAGATTGAAACTTGAGTTTTGTCTTTAGAGTCTACTTCCAGAAAGACTTTTTTTGTGAAGTTTCTGACACTGATTTGAGAATTTATTTTATTAATCTTCATTGGGAATATTCTCTTCATTCTAATACCTTGGATTATATGACAGCGTTTTAATGACCTCACAGGACTTCTTGTAAGGAAGGCTGCTATAAATCAGATGCATATCACCATTCGATGATTTTCCCCCTGTACCTTTTATATATGTTGTATGAGTCTTTTCAGCTGTAATTATCATATTAAAGTAATTGCGAAAGTGAGTTTATCTGATCAAAGAAAAGATCATGAAAAGTTAGTAATTTTAACTTAAAAGCTTATGCAGCTGCTTTGAAATTAATAAATTGTAACCCAAGAAGGCATCTAACTAAGTGAAAGAAAATAACTTTATAGTATTGATCTAATTCAGTATAACCTTTTCTTAGACTTAATCTTGAAGTATTATTGACATTGGTGAAACCTGGGCATTATTTTGATGCAAAGCTTTTGCTGTTGTTGAAGGCAATAGTTATAGTAATAGCAGCTAATAGGTATTGCATGTATACCATGCTCCAGACACTGTTCTCAATACTTTGCATATATTTGTGCTACTTAATCCTCGAAACATCCTTTTTAGAGTTATTTCTAGTAGTGCCCCATTTACCAAATGACAAAAATGTGGCTCAAAAAGTGAATTGAATATATTTATTGTGACAGAGTTAAGATTTTAGTCCAGGAACTGATTCCAGAGCCCATGTGCTGAACTGCATTACTGTTTTGCTCAGATTATGGGGGCGGCGTTCCCAAGTATGTGATCAGTGTCGAAAGTCTTGGGAGCTTCACAGAGAACCTGTAGGCCCCAGGAACACAAGCAGAGGGGCAGTGTCCAGCCATGCAGTTGGGCTCCCTCATCTCTCAGGAATATGAGTGGACGTCTCACCGAAGATGTTACTGATCTAGAGGTAGCAAGGTGTAAAGCTAGTGTCAGGTTGGTGTCCTCAGTGGTGGTGACAGGTTGTCCAGCTGTAATCCTCTGCTCAGTGGCACATTATATACTGGCTCTAGGGCCACTGGTTTCACTCTGTGGCCCTAGAAAGAACAAAACTAAGTGGCTTAATTAAAACATGAATGAGCTACTAATAATCAAAAAGTAGAGTTAACGTGTTTAGATATAGTGAATGTGATCAGTTATAATGGTTCATTATACAAAGAGCATGCAAATCTACAAAGTCACATGCTACCTGAGCCAAACAGGCAGTGTAATATGGGAGTAGCCCAGGCTCTGAGACAAGAGGGAGTGGTAGCAACTGTGGCAAACTGCATGCTCCTTTACATGGTTTTGATTTAAAAAAAAAAGGAAGGAGTACAGTTCAAACCTTTCTGTCGGCTGTATCTATCCTAATGGCCTACAGATCTCTTTTTAAAAAATACTTTATGCTAAAAATTTCAAACAAACAAAAATAGAGAGAAAAGTATACAAACCCCCATTTTCCCATATTGCAGTTTTGTCTACCTTGTATTATTGATCTCGCCCTATTTTAATTTTTTAAAAATTTTTTTGGAATATTTTGAGGCAAATGTGAAATATCATTTCACCTATAGTGTTTATTTCTAACAGATAAAGATTATTTTTAAGAAAAATATATCCAAAGTAACATTATTATATCTACTTATTTAATATCATTTTAACATCCAGTCTTTGTTCAAATTTTTCTGTTTGTCCTCAAACATGTATTTTGTTTGTTTGTTTGTTTGTTTGTTTGTTTTTATAGTTCCTTTGTTCAAATCAGTACCCAAATGAGTCAGGGCCTAGAAATCTTGAAAATCTTTCTTTAGAATAGGTACGGACCCCAATATTGGGTGGATATTGCCACCCATTTTTCTTCTCCATAATTTATGGGTGAAATTGTTTTAAAATGAGCCCAGTAGGACAGGAAGGCTGTAAGAGCATTTCAGGCAGAGAGGCTAGTGTAAACAAAGGCACTGAGGGAAGAAATAGAGCCTACGTGAGGAACTGGACACAGTTTAGAATTCCTTGAATGCAGAGTGGATCCTGGGGAATGGAGAGAGAGAGAGAGCTAAAGAGGCAGTCAGAGCCCAGAACTCATATAGCATTATGTACCAGGCTGAAAATATGGACTTTATCCTGAGGATAGCAAGCAGTTTTTGAAGAGTGCTCAGTAGAGAAGTGACATTTATTTGCTTTTTTAAAAAAGACACTATTTGGTGTTATGTAGAAGATGATTTGGAATGGGAGCCAGGAAACCTAAAAAGATAGACAAAAGATGATTAGACCTGAACTAGAACAGGCATGATGGAGATAGAGGGGAAGAAAATGTTTCAAGAAATATTTTGGGAATAAAACTGGCAGAACTTAGTGATTGATCCCAAGGAGGTGAAGGACTAAGAAGAAGGTAGGATGATTCACAGGTTTCTTCCTTGGGGAGCTAGGTAGCTGATGATGTCATCATTTGAAGCAGGGATTATATTAGGAGGAGCAGATTTGGAAATGTTGAGCCCAGTCAGGGATATGGTGACTTTCATGAGCCACTGGATAACCAGTGATGGTTGCACAACAGAGTGAATATACTCGATGCCACTGAACTATATGCTTAAAATGGTCAAAATGCTTATATTGCTATGTATATTTTACCACAACTTGGAAAATTTTTTTTAATTTACTAATAGGCAGTCATTTTATTGGCAACCTTTCTTCAGTCTAAGTCAACCTGATATGTTTTCTCCAATCTACTTTTATTTTATTTTATTGTATTGTATTATATTTATTGTATTGTATTGTATTGTATTGCATTTATTTATTTTATTTTATTTTTAATTTAATTTAATTTAATTTAATTTTGTATCTTATTTTAATTTTTTATTTATTTTAATTTTATTTTTTTAGGTGAGGCAACCCTTGGTTGACCTCATAGATTGTAAGGACCTTGTCAACTTACAATTCCTTATTTTTTTTATTTTTTACACCTACAGTACCTGGTCTTCCTAGGTGGTCTCCAGTCCAAGTACTAACCAGGCCCGGCCCTCCTTAGCTTCTGAGATCAGACTGGATTGGGCTTGTTCAGGGTGGCATGGCCATAGAATTCCAATCTACTTTTAATATGAGGTTATTGAGATGATAAGAAATGACCTCTAGTACAGGTAGTCATACTATAATGTTATTGTTTTATATAAATACAATTTATTGAGTGCTTAATATGCACAAAATGCTGTGCTAGTTAGTATTTTACATGTATCATTCCATATAATTCTCTCAGCAGCCCTATGAGCTGGCTGCTTACCCCTCACTTTATAGTAGAGGAAACTAGAATGCCCAGCAGTAAAGTAGCTTACTAGGCTCTTGTAGCAAGTTGTTGAAGGAAACAGCATTTGAACTAAGAGCTTTTGGTTCCAGAACTCTTATTTTCAACCATTCACTAAAGCTTCCCACTACGTGTATCAGGGCACACCACTGGGTTGGGGCTAGGCAACAGGTAGGCTACTGATTGCTTTAGTCCTTGGGTGAGCTGGACTCCATGGTCAGCGACCTCTGCTAGCCTCACATGTTTTCTCCAGTGTGCCATAATATCACAGCATTGCGGAGCGCAGTACAACACAATATTGCCTCTTTTATAAACAGTTCATAGACCCTAGATATGTATATGGTGAATAGACTCTCAACCCCGGTACACACGATGTGTAAGGATTTCCTCATTCCTTTCCGCAAACGAGATCCTCCAGGGTTCCCCAGTGTTATTTCTGATGCTCCCAACTATGAATCTGTTTCTTTGTACTGTGAGTCTTTTGAACTCTCCCAGCTTTGAAAAGGTGGATTAAGGGTTCCCTGTCTCCAGGGAAACCATAGTACTTGCCATTGATAAGCAGACTTTGCATACAGGTGAGCCGAGTGAAGATAATTGCAAAAGGGATTCTATCAGTACATTGAGGCCAGGAAACTAGTGATTACATTCACATTTTAAATGCCAACCACCCAGCAATCTCTGACCTGTACCATTGTCTTCACTGAGTTTCCCACTAAAGATACCAGTTTAGTTGCACACATTTTACAGTTAGTGTTTCAGTTTGGACATGGAGTCTTATTTTGCTTTATAGGCCTGAACATTTGTGGAAACGTGTTTACCTTTTTATGTACTTCCAGGTGCCGGCTGAATTTAACGCCGTGAACATTTAAGCATATTTCTTATATTGGGCACCATACTGAATACTAAAAGTTATAGGGCTGAATGGAATGTGTTCCTTTTCCAAAGGAACTCACCATCTAATATAATTAGGTTCCCTGTGGCTTTGGCCAATGAAAGCTGTCTCTCTTTTTCCCCCAGGTGGAAAACACATTTTTATTTTTATTTATTTTTTTAACTTTTTAAAAACTTTTTGTTTTTTTTTAATTTTTAGTTTCTTTTACATTTTACTTTTTAATTTTTCCCTCTCCCCCCACCTCCCGAAAGTTGTCTCTTTTTAAGTCTCTTTAGCTGTGCTAATATTTCTTATTTTTCATTTGGCTATAGCTTGGAAGCTTCATATGTATTGTAAACTCCTTCTTGTGTCAGACAAATTAAGAGAATTTGCAAAGTTTATTCTTAAGCTTTTGTTTATTGAGACCTCAGAAATGAATTGTGGTCTCAACAAAGCATCTCCAAATGGCATAACTTTTGTTTTATGTTGAAAGAATGGAGTGGGCTGAAACCCTTAGTTCAAACTGTTTCACCACAGTCAGTCAATGAGAAGGTAGAAGCCGTTTCGATGGGACAGTGCTTGAACACTATTTACAAGATGAAAACGTCAGTTGGCCTCAAACCAAGAGGACAGAATACTTCAAAAGACCCATTCTTCTGGGAGGTGAACAGCCCAAGATTGCAGGCTCAGTGGACTCCACAAAGAATAAACAAAAAGAGACTATATGCTCTAATGTTCAAAGACAGTTTATTCCAACATCATGCATTGTTTCCTCTATTCCAGAGATCATGGGGGCTACAGAAAACCAACACGTTTGGAATTGTTTCTTGATTTTAGCTTTTCAAATTTGATTCTTATGACAACTAGAAAATCCTAGATTTAACTTTGGTAACCTGAGTACATTTGTTTTTTAAGCCACATTATGACCCAACAAGGTAATAACGAGTGGTTATAGTGCAG
Organism: Macroglossus sobrinus; assembly: GCA_004027375.1. Classification (NCBI taxonomy): domain Eukaryota; kingdom Metazoa; phylum Chordata; class Mammalia; order Chiroptera; family Pteropodidae; genus Macroglossus; species Macroglossus sobrinus. The sequence continues at coordinate 63,124 of PVKZ01002125.1, forward strand.
AAGTGGGAGTAAAGACCTTGGTTTCTACTTCTGATTTTGTTTTGTCTGTCAAATGAGTTAGGTCAACCTCACTTTCCCCATATGAGGTCATCAAATCAATTGATGTTCTTAGAGTAAGCTAACGGGCAGAAAATTGAAAAGCATAGTGGCTGCTGCAGTGATTCCCCTCTATGACTCCTGGGTATTTCTGGCTTGAGGGGAACAGGAAGGTGAGACTTGGCCAAAATTCTCTGGCATTTGCAGGCTTCTTTCTTATGTGTGTGCACGCACATACACACACATACCCTCAGTGACAACCGTCAGCTAGCTGCACGCTCCTGGAACCAAGGCTTGGAGAAAAATAGAGTAACTGTCCCTCTCTCTCTCTGTCTCTGTCTCTCTCTGTCTCTCTGTCTCTGTCTCTCTCTCTCTCTCTCTCTCTCTCTCTCTCTCTCTCTCTCTCACTCATACACACACACAAATATTTATAGGATCCTTCCTAAGAATGTTCTTTTAATACTTTCTTTTAAAATTTTGTTTGAATAGACAATATAGTCATCTAATTATAAAAAATACACACTAAGAAAGGTCCCACCCTCAACCCTGCTCGATCTACCCTGTTTCTCTTGTCACCTTTATTAGTTTTTTAAAATTTAGCCTAGTTGTTTGTTTATGTGAATAAACTTACTACAAATATATATTCTTCATTTTCTTCTTTCTTACATGGAAAGCAGCATACTGTATACCCTATCAGTACCTGAAACAAATATTTTTGATGTCTTGTTACCATGGATGCGGCATTCCCAACCTCCCCTCAACTTGGTTAATGAGTTAACTCAAAGGCTCAAAACCTGCAATTCTCTAGCTCTTATAAATTTAGGTGGGATTTATATTATGCTTCTGTCATTCCCAAGTTGTTTTTACAAATGTCTCTTTAATATCCAGTATAAGATTTTTTAGTATTTCAAAGTACTTTCCCCTTTATCATCTTATTTAATTTAATTTGAATCTCCTAAATTCCCATGAAGTTATAAGGGTAGGTATTGTCCTTGTTTTTAAGATGAGGAAATCAAGGGTAAAGAGTTTGCATGGGTCACACGCTGAGTCTAAGGACTGTCTTCTGTACCTAATGCCACTTTTCTGTTCTCCAAAAACGGGGGGAAATTGCCTTCCATAGTTTTGTTAATACTTCTCCATATTTACCATAGAGCCTTTCATGGTTTTTAAGAACTTTTTATTTTGAGATAGTTGTATATTCACATGTAAGTGTAAGAAATAATAGAGGTTCTGTGTGTTCTTTACCCAGTTTCTTCTATGGTGACATGTTGACTTACTACAGTATAGTCTCAACAATCAGGATATTGACACTGACGTAGTCAAGATGCAAAGCATCTGTATCACCACAAGTGCCATTTTATAGCAGCATCTCTCTTGTCTCCCACTCCCCTCTCCTCTCTCTCATTTGAAATGGGGTTATATTCATCAGGAAAGCCTAAGAGCTATAAACAAGCATTTCCAATCTCTGTGGCTAACACAACGAAGGTTTATTTTTTTTTATGTCAGTTCAGTGGTGGTCATCAGGGGGTTGGGGGAAGGTGCTGGCTTCTTCTGCCTAGTGACTCCACCATCCTGTATAGCCTCAGCATCTTCCATTGCACCTTCTGCTTCAGGCCAGCAGATCAGGGATTATAAAAGTCAAGTCTAGATGTGGCATTTATCCATCTCGTCCCTTGTCCATAGGTCAGAATTCAGTCATCTGGCCCCATCTCACTGCAGGAATGCTGGGAAATTTGTTTGGCTATGCCCAACAGGAAAAACACTCAAGGAGCACGTTTTTAAGACTAGTCATGGTGGTGTCATCAGTTGTAAAAACTAGAAAAAATCTAAATGCTTACTGATGGGGGAATGGATAAATAAGTAGTGTTAAACTCACCCGTGGAATATAATACAATTGTGAAAATGACAAACCTATATCCACACACAATAAAGGTGAAATCTTAAAAACCTACTGTTGACTGGGAAAGGCAAGTCACAGGAGACATAGAGTGTGATAGAATTTTTATATAAAAAGCTCAAAAACAAGCCAAACAAGACAATATATTATTTAGGGATACAGAAATAGGCATCAAAACCATGTTTTTAAAAACTGAAGGAACAGTGGATATTTAAGGTTGGTGCTTCTCTCTAGGGAGAGAGGCAGGAAGATTAAATAAAGAGAGGGAGCACGCAGGTGGCTTCAGCCTGTGGGTGATATCTTTGCTCTGAGAGGAAGTGTAAATTCATACTTGTTCTGTTTTTTCACTATGTTACGGAACTTAAGTGTATGTTACAAGGATTTTTTGATGGGTATCAAATATTGCTAAGTAATGTTTTTAAAAGAATGAGCTGGAACACTATAATTAGTAATAGTAGCAATAAATCTTTTTCAGTTATAAGAATGTGACAGGGAACAGATCCATCACTTGAAAAGGTGCCTCATATTAATTAATGTTGGTAATATTGTGAAAGTGACCCAGTTTGGGACTGAGTCTGTGTAAGATCACAGATGTTGCTGGTCTGCATTGTTTTCAGCAGTCCCAGTGTGCTAGGCAAAATCCTATCTGGTTCTCCTGCAGTTTTCCTGAATTTCCACTGTACTTTCTCTTAAATTAGTAACTCTCATCCTGTGAATCAGTGGTCTTCATACTCTTAGTGTGTAGTGTGACTGGGTGTCTTCTGTGGAGATTATTCCCAGCAGAGAAATCCTGCAAAGTTATATTGTGATCCTTCCCAGTGAAAGATAAGTTTTGTAAATCTAAAGTTACTAAATACTCTCCCTTTACCTAGAAAGATGCAGCCACATCCAGCATTTCAGCAAACAGAAGCTGAGGCTTGTAACAAACAGGAGTAGTTATCGCCACAGATACGTACCCAGCTTCCAGAGCAACCAAATTACTTAGTAAACAAGTCAGACCTTCTTTATCTTAAAGCGAAAGACCTAAGGGTAATAGTTGCCAGTCAGGATCCATCCCTTATCTGGCTGCTGGCAACCCGTCTGTAAATAATCAATCCAGAACAGTCCTCTGGGTTGTGGCTCTCTCCTTCCCTCTCCCTTCCTCCTTCTCTTCACCCGATGTCCGAGCAGCATGGCATTCTGTGTTCTCTGCACCATAAAGAAACCTGATCTGTCCAACCACTGATAAAAATCAAGGCATTTTATAGCCACCCAGAGAGCTCACTAGCTCAGCAGCAGGCTCTGGGACATGCAGTGTGGCTCCTCTGGGAAATGCCTGGCTGGGGAGTGACTCTGGTCTCCTGGGGAGAACGTTCACTTCTCAAACAGCAAACCCTTTGTAAAGGGAAACAGACTCTGTCAAAACTGGGTGGCGATGAGATAAAGGCGGCCACTCCTGTTTGAATGTTTGTCATTTCGGTGGGGATTTTGTTTAACAGGGTTTCTACCTTATCTGTTTTCTTACAGATTTATAGCTTCAAAGCCCATAAAAGGGAGCCTACAGATGCGAACATGGGCTGTGGAAAGACTTTAAAGAAACCTAGGCTATTCAATAAGAATAATCTTGAGATATTTTGGATTTTGTTCTCACTTTTTTACAGCGAAGATCACATCAGAGGCTCTAACAGTACGTGACCAATAGTACTTAGCAGTACTTGGCTGACTATACGTACTATGAAAATGGCAGAAGAAATATTGCCTTGGTGTTATTTATGGCACGTGTGCTATTTTCTGTTACTTTGCCCTGGAAAACTGGGTTAAGTCCACTATTACAATTCAATTAAAAATTGTTTATTGAACCCCTGTTCTGGGTCAGGCATTGTATCAGATACATAGATGAGATATGGTACCTTCCTTGTAGAACTTAAGATTAGAAAATCATCATTATATCCTACTGTTCCAGAAAATATTAAAATGGTCTCTTAAGAAAGGACCGTATCTACGAAAAAGCTCTCTAGAGCCCCACTTACAGTGTGGAGAGGGTTCTGTTCACTGCTGCTGTTGGTCATGCACTTTTTTCTCCTTTTTTGAGAAAAAAAGGAGGCAGCTGCTTCAAATATGTGGAATTCCTCAGGAGAATAGAGACCCGGGATCTTAGAGTGTTCACGCATCATCCAAGTAGAGGAGGTTTTTGTTAGTGCAAGGTGGTTGTGTGTTTGATTCGGTTGGGCTTCAAGCTGGACCAGAGCCACCACCTGCACTGGGGCCACTTCCTGCTGCATCAGGGAAACTGTTCCTTCAAGGTCTTACCCGCCCAGGTAGTGAGCCAACTTGACCTCCTCCCCTCATGACGCGGGCCCTCACGGGGATGTGCCTCCAACTGCAGTGGCGTGACTCAGTCACCATCTTCAAATAGTTCCTGGTTCTCTTTTTCAGAGAAAGAAATTTTGAGAGATCAACCTGTCAACACCTTGTGAAAGAAACAGGTCTTTTAAATGTCTGAGCCCCCTTTTTTCAACTTTATTGTGACACAATTAACAAAAATTATATATATTTAAGGTAAATGACTGGATGTTACAATATACATATGCACTGTGAAATGATCACAGTTCAGCTAATTAACATATCCATCACCTCACATAGTTACCATGTTTTCTCTGTGTGTGTGTGTGTGTGTGTGTGTGTGTCTGTGGCGAGAACACTTAAGATCTATCCTCTTAACAAATTTTAAGTATACAGTACAGTATCGTTGACTGTAGTCGCCATGCCGTGCATTAGATCACCAGAACTTACTCATCTTGCATAACTGAAATTTTGTTCCCTTTGACTTAACAGCTCCTTGTTTTCCCCTCCCTGCAACCCCTGGCAACCACCATTCTCCTCTCTGCCTCTATGAATTTGACTGCTTTAGATTTCACATATCAATGAGATCATGCAATATTTGTCTTTCTGTGTCTGGCTTATTTCACTTAGCAAAATGTCCTTCAGGTTCATCCATTTTGTCACAAATGGCAGGATTTCCTTCTGTTTAAAGGCTGAATGATATTCCTTTGTGTGTTTATGCATCATATTTTCTTGATTCATTCAACTATTGATAGACATTTAGATTGTTTTCATATCTTGGCCATTGGGAATGATGCTATAATGAACATGGAAGCGCAGGTATCTCTTCCAGATACTGATTTCATTTCCTTCTGATAGATACCCAGAAGTGGGATTGCTGGATCATATGGTGGTTCTATTTTTAATTTTCTTGAAGAACCTCCATACTGTTTTCCATAGTAGTTGTACCAATTTACATTCCTGCCAACAGTGCACAAGGATTTCCTTTTCTCCACATCCTTGCCAACACTTGTTATGTCTTGTCAAAAAACTTTTGTCCTATGTTTTTTCTAGTAGTTTTACAGTTTCAGGCCTTACATTCAAGTCTTTAATCCATTTTGAATTGAATTTTGTATGTGGTATGAGATAAGGGTCTAGTTTTATTCGTCTGCATTTGGACGTTTCGTTTTCCCAGCAGCATTTTTAAAAAACCAATCCCTCTCTCATTGTGTGACCTCGGTGACTTTGTCAAAATTCAGTTAACTGTAAATGCATGGATTATTTCTGGGCTGTCTTTTCTGTTTCATTGGTGTATATATTCTTATGCCAGTACCACGCTGATTAGATTACTATAGCTTTGTAACATATTTTGAAATCAAAAGATGTGATGCCTCCAGCTTTGTTCTTGGTCACGATTGCTTTGGCTATTCAGGGTCTTTTGTAGTTTCATGTGAATTTTAGGATTTTTTAATGTCTGTAAAGAATGCCCTTGGGATTTTGATAGGACTTACATTGCATCTGTAGATCACTTCTGGTAATATGGTAAATGTCCGTGCCCTTATTCCAGAAAGCTATGAGTGTAGCATAAAACTGAAAATTAGACAAAGGTTTTTTCAGTTTGGTTCAGATTCAGTGGACACAGCAAGTGTTCCATTGACATACAGAAACTGAGGCAATTGCATGGTATTGGAAAGGATTTTAGATAAATACAGAAACCATGTATCATGCCAGATCTTTTCTTTATGAAGCCATTAGTTAAAAGAGAAAGAGCCAGCCATGCAGGTTAACTGTATGATATAATATTGGAAGATTCTGCCTATCAGATTGAAAATGGCAGGTTTAAAATGGGTTTTCAAGTTTTATAAATATGTGCGCAAGCTTGGTAATTACCCTTAGCTTATGGCATTTCTGCAATCAGTAACATTTAATAACTTCAGATCATCACTCATGTAGTTCTGTGTACTTGGTAGTTTTTAGAGGTGGTTCCAGCTGTCAAGGGCATTACCTTTCGATTAGCAGTGTGGACAGAGAAAGGGGGTACAGATACAATGTAGGATACAAATACATTGTAAGAGGGAAGGAGAAGGAGAGTTATGTTGACTGGTAGAGAATTGGGAGAACTCTTTTGGGAAAGCCTCCAAGAGGTTTTAAGATTCTACTTTGAAGGTGGAGTATATGGTATGATAGATACCGTTCATAAAAGCAGCAGTGGATGTCCGTGACTGAACCATGCTCAGAGCTGTAATTCACAAAGCCTAATAAAAATCAAATATTTATCCATGATAAAGTTGTACAAACTAAACGAAATATCAGGTTTTTTGGTCAGTTTAGAATTGCGTCAGCTTGGTTTAGCAATGTGGATTTCTCCTCAGAAAATGGTCATTAAAGCAAACTCTTTTACGACTTGTGGCTTTGGGGAGGGAAATGGAGTGGAGGATGAACCCCATATAATAAAAAGGGCAGCCTATTGCTTAAGCAAAGGCTCAGAGATAAGTGGAAGGCCAGTTTGGCTCAACTCAAGGATACAGACCCAGTGTATGTCAAACAGTAAAATGAAGAAGTTGACGTTTGTTCCAGAAGGTTGTAGGATATAGCATAAAGCTAGAAATTGGACATAAGTTTATTTAGATTGGTTGAGATTCAGTGGACACCACACAGAAGAAACAAATAGTTACTGAGGCTCTCTCGTGTCAGAAGTACAAGACCATATGAGATGGCACGTGCCCTCGAGTTACTCATTGTCTAGCAGGAAAGTCTGAGACTAGGAAAGCCCACAGCGAGGTAGGGACTTCCAGAGTTCCGTGGAGACATCTGAACTGGGGACTGACAAGCCTGGAGTAGCATGTAGAGTGAGGAGAGCTGTGGAGATGCGGAAGCCTGTAGGGCCCAGCAGCACCAGTCCTCACTGGGAGCTGGAAAAGGGTAACTACCCTTCACCCTAACCCCCCTTTGTTCACAGGAACTCATCTTCACGGCTGCTGCACCCAGCCAGTCTTCTGGAATGCCACAAAATTTCACTCTGGCTGGTGAAGGTAAAAAAGACAGGAGTGAATATAGGCACATGGAACTGAAATAGCATCCCAGTCCAGACAGGTTTTACCAGATTCCCTGGAGTGAACATCTTCTGCTCCACCCAGCTTTTAATGGCAGGATCAGACTGTGAATTGAAGCTCTAAACCTTGAAATGGTGTGTAATTTCTCCTTCTCTTTTACTCCCTTTATCTACTTGGGCCCTACGTGGTGCAATACAGTATGTTGTACACCTCCAGCCTACACCAGACCCCCTCAAAGCCTTCAAAAGGTCTGACACCTGAACACCTTCCTGCCGTTCTCCTCTCCATGTCTCCCCTCCAGAATTGGGGGTGGAGGGTGGATGCTGGACTTGTGTATTTTTAGAATATCTGCATAGGTAGGTGTGATGCACAGCTAGTCCTGAGAACTACACAGATAGCAGAAAAAAACACCTCAGGGTCAGAATAGCTGGGCTGAGTTCCCAGTCTCATCACATTCTGGTCCTGAGACGTTTCTCATTTGTGAGATGGGGTTGATGCTCATCCCGCCTTCCTCACAGGGTTTTTGTGAGCATTAAATCGCATGAAAGCAAATTAGAAACCATTACATGCTAAAGAAATTAAAGGTATTATTTGTCACTGTTTGCCATTCCCGTTCCTCCACCCTAGCTTATAAACAATCACCTCACACCAGGAATATTTCACTGGCCAGCTGGTTTGTCTTTGGTCCCTGTGTCCTGCCACCAAATTATTTATATAGGAACATTTTCATTTTGTTTTCTGTACAGAAGCACCCAATGGCCTCTCTCAGGGGACAGGGTCACCTGCCCATGAGGCTTTCTCTCTCGCTCAGCCTTGGCCTCTTTGTTGCCCCTCCTTGCTTCTCTCCTTGACCTTTATAACTTTCTTGCACCATTTCTTAAAACCTGTCTCCAGTTTTCTCTCTAATCTAACCCCCATCTCATAGTACTTGATCTGAATCATATAGTTATGAGACTTTAACATATCATATCGTAGGTGGTTTTTTAGTTGTCATGTGTATTTGCTTGGTTATTCTGGTTAATTTGCTTGTCAAGGTCCAAGACAACATCGAAACGATGTTTTAAATTATGATATTATTATACACAGTGCCCAGTTCAGTGCTAGGCACTCAGCAGAGGTCCAGTGATCATGTGCTGAAACCAGGTGGAGGCGGGGAGCCGGAACACAATTGCAGTCTGTAAAGGACTTTCATTTACAGGATGTCTTTTCACCATCACCCCTGTGAGAGGAAGATGGCTATTCTCCCCATTTTGCAAATGAGAAAAGAGGGGCTTAGAGAAGTCAAGGGAATAGCGTGTCCTGGCGGAGCCAGTGTGGCAGAGCCCACAGGTTGGGTGTAGAGGTGCAGGTAGAACACAGGCCGTGGCTGGGGCTTGGAGCTGAGGCCGAATGAGTGGAGACCTCGCAGAAGCCACCAGACCCATGCTCAGTAGACACCATGGCAGAGGACGGCTGGTCATCAGGGTGAAGGGCAGCATCCAGGGGACTCCAGCGAACCTCCTGGGGACAAGTCATGTGAACAAGAATCAGGAGGGATATAGGCGACTCAGCCCCTGCCCGGGTTGGAGCCCAGCAGTGGCCTTCTAGAGCATTTCCTGGGGAATATTCAAATGGACCAGCGATTTCATTTTTCTATTCTGAGGCACCCCAGCAGCCTGGGCGAGATTGTCCACAAGGCCATCTGATTGAGGTCAGGTGGTCTGATCTCTTAAAGGAGAAGCCTGAACAGCAGTGGAAACTTTCTTGGCCTAAAGGTATCAGTAATTCCATTCCTGACCAAACACTGATGAGAAACCCTTTTATTCTTCTCTGGCTTCAGCCAGTGTGTAGATTAACAGTGCTTCAATATTTCAGTGTTGCTGCCTCATTTATGCAGGTGTAAGCTCCTTGCAGGTAACCTGCTCCTGCCTCCGGTTGAATTCATTGCACCTGTTACCTAACTGAGATAAGCCTGGGGTGAGGCTGGTGAGACCTGGCAACGCTAGGCCCAGAGAGATAGGGTAAAGACCAGAAGGCAGACCTGGGGGCTGGACAGCTACCCAGCACACAGGCGGAGCACCACAGCTTGCTGTAACATGGCTGGAGAATCCAGGGCGTGCTGCGGGAGCAGCTCCTGGGAGAGCAAAGATTAATGTTTAATATATATGTATTTATTAGCTTGGCTGGCTCTTTTGTCAAAAATGTTATAACTTTACAGTGCAGGATTTTAAAGTAAATAAGATTACTGATATCTCTCTTTCCACAGGTAATATGCACTCCCCACTAAGGAAGAGTGCAGAGTCTTTCATTAATCTTTAACCTGAAATATTAAATTCCAGTTTTCATAAGCTCTTAGAAATAGCTTTGAAAGGACTTCTACCCCCACCACAGTCCAAACCCCTGCCCATGTCAAAAGTTAGGAGTGAACCATATTTCCATGAAAAGGTTTCATGAAACCCACCCCAAGTCTACCAAATTTTGATCTCAAAAAAAAAAAAAAAAATGGGGCTAACATGGCAGTAAGATTTGTACCTTCACAAGTAAATATTACAATTTAGCTGGGTAACTTGTGGAAGCTCGTCAGGTCGAAGTGACTCACTTGCATGGATGAAGTTATTTTTAGAGATGTAATTTGTACTGTTTAGAAAAGAATAAAGAGATGGTAAAAGGCTAGATCGCTCGTTACAGTGTACAGAGCTCATGAACCCAGTATCCATGCAAAAGATGACTAAGCAATGGGCTGGTTGGTACTTTCTCTCAGAATTTTACAGATGTGAGTCACCCACTTTAGATTGCAGACACAGTATCAAGGTACCTGTGACTCAGCTCCCATTTAGAAAAAACACTAGAATTTAATTCTAATACACTATTGTAGTTAAGTACTGAGGAAATTACGTACCAAAGCAACGTATGCCTTTGTACCACACAGCCATCGGATGTTTTTAGCAAGAATTGATTTATCTTCATCTCTGGCCTTTGAAAGAATCTGTTGGTGACCCACACTGTCCACCATGCCCGTCAGTCGGCATTGTGCCTCGCAGTTGCATCTTTCTTTAGCTTTGAGTCTTTGACCCTAGTGTACAACTGTCCTCGGTAGACATCTCAACCTTGGCCTTTCTGCACTAAGATTTTCAACAGTAAGACTACTTCCTTTAAACATGTGTGTATGTGTGTGTGTGTGCGCGCGCGCGCACGTGCACGTGTGCGTTGAATATCTGTGGCCTAAAACTAGTATTATAAAAATACTAGTTCATAAGCTGACAGAGCTTTCAAAGGCTATCCCCCTCCATACTCTGCCCTTGGTAGGGATTAGAAGAAATAAAATAATATTTTAGTAGAGTACTTTTTTATGTTTAAAAAAAAGTTGTGTTAATTTGCACACGTTGATAAGAATAATCTCTAGATGTAAATGGACTGGTTGAAGCAAATGTGTCCCCCTGCAAGGTTGCTGCTCTGTTCTCAGGCCTGTGCAGGGCTCTGCTGGCCGAGTGACCCCCAGGCACGGCCTCACGCTGGGATGGCCCCCTCGGCGCTGGCACATGCCGAGCACAGTCTGTTCAGACTTAAGCCCTCTGGATGGTTCCTTTCTAGTATGCAGAAGGTTGTCCTGTGCACTTTATACATATATCAATAGGTTATTCAAAACTAACACGGAATTTTATATCCATTATTTTTATCAGAAACATGAACATAGTTGTTTTTTTTTTAATCAAAGAAACATGAACATACAAAAGCAAATATTCTAGAGAGAAATATGAAAAGCGAAAGTACTCTGCCCCATGGGTCTGCTCATTGACAGTCACCATTTCTGTTGACTGGCATTTTTCTCAGCTACTGTTTATCCCTCACCTGCTGTGTCTGAGAAGGTCAGGGCATGCAGAGGCTAGAAGCCTGGTCCCACTGTCAAAGAGAAGAGTCTTATGTGCGCTCACGTCAACTCAGCTAGCACGTAAGTGTCTGCTGTGGGCTGAGCCCTGTACTAGGCCCTCTGGTCACAGAAAGGGGTATGTGCCTAAGGATTTTGCAGTTAGGTGGGGGAGGCAGATGTGCAGATACGTTAATACAACTACTGTGTGGAAATAGTGCAGATGTATAACACAGGAGTATTAAACCCCTTCTGTGGGGTTTTAGAGAAATGTCCTAGATCTAGGTCTTTAAGTGCAAATAGAAATTTGCTATGTAGACAACAAGGAAAGGGTATCCCAGATGGAGAGAACAGTGTGCTCATGGACAGGTGTAATGCATTCAGAAGATTGGGAATAATTCATACAATTACATTTTTAGGGTGCATGAGTTAAGGGGGTAATAGGAGATGAGAAAGGAAAGGAATGTGCCTGGTTATTTAAAGGGCTTAAGTATATCCTATTACTGATGGAAAGCCTTGGGAAGATTTTCAACAAGGATGTGCCTTTATCTCAGTTACATTATCTGTCTAATGGCAAAGTAGAGGATGAATTTAAGTGGGAAGAAGTCAAGGTGTGGGAAGACCATTTGGAGTAACTGGTCCAGATAACATAAGGTGCTAAAACAGTGGGAGTAGGTAGGGAGGGACAGGAAAGGACGGACTCTAGAAATATTGCAGAGGTAGAATCAGCAGGCCATAGTGAACACTTAGATTTTGGGAAGGAGGAAGAGGGAGGAATTGCAGATTACTGTGTAATTCCTGGCTAGGATAACTGAGTAGTGAATGGAAATTTAAGAGGACTATAATGGGGGCGGGGGAAGATAATGAGTTTGAGTAATTGAGCTTGAGGAGTTTATCTGATAAGCAGGTGTATTTATTCACTAAGTGGCCAAAAATGTGAGACTAAAGCTTAGAAGAACTATCCTGATTGATGCAGATTTATGATCCAGGTAGCACGTAGCATGCGACTGGTGGGATTGCCACAGGACTTATCTGTAACACGAGAGGACCAAAAACAACTCTGGGGAAGGCAACAGCTGGTCTTGGATGGAGACTTCCTAGCAGCAGAGGTAAGATGAGAGTCAGGAGAGAGGGGCACTGGGAAGGCGGAAGTGGCAAGTGAGATGAAGGTGGAAAGCACTTGTGTTGGTAGTTGATGGTCATTGCGCACAGTGGTGGAGCAGTAAGAGATACTCATGTGGTTAGGTGGGCTGAAGCCTTGTATCCTGGGGTTGCTAAATTAATTTACAGTGAAGAAGCGGGGCCATCCTCTTTCAAGAGTTTGGAGATTAAAGGAAGAGTGGATTAACAGTAGCTAGTAGAGGTGGTGGTCAGGAGAGGTGCCTTTGGGACAAGAGATTCTTCAGCATGAATGATGAGAAGGAATCAGTGGAGGAGAGGTTGAAATTTAGAGGGAAAAGAGAGGTCATTGGAAGAGCAAATTCCTGTAGGTGGCTTAAACATATGGAAACTTGGACATAGTTTAAGGAAGCAGCTTTGGACAGGGGAGCGGGGGGCAGGAAATGGAGGTATTTGCCTTGAGTGTTCATTTTCTCTAAGAAATTGGAAGCACAATCATCTCCTGAGTGAAGGTGTCAGGGATGGGATTGGGATTTTTAAAGAGGTGGGAAGTTCTGGAATAGTCATCAAGGCCAGCGCAGCAAAATGAGAGTTGTTTAATTTATCTCTGTATTACTAGCACCTAAGGGTGCTGGGAGTATAGCCAGTACTCAAAAATGTCTCTGAATCGATGGCTTTAAGTTGTGGTCAGAGAGTAGGATTTTGGAAGTTCCAGCTAGAGCACTAAGGGATGATGAGAAGGTTCAGGGTATGACCGCAGGGAAGTGGGTCCTGGCTGGGTCACCCCTATAAACACTGAAGTTACCCTGGATTATTATAGCAGTTAGAATGAAGAAGACTTGAAGCAGGTGTAGACATTTTCAAGAATGTTAGTTATAACCAGGAGACTGAGTTGATGACAGCAACAAGAAGCAACAGAGGTGATTTAGCCAAATGGTATGAGTTTCAAATGGGATACTTTTTTGCAGGGGCAAGGCTGAATGTGTAGGCAGGTCTGAGAAAACAAGTGGCTTCAGCTCAAGAGGGTGGCCAAGGGTGAAAGCCAGGTTTCACCAGAGACCAGGAGGTGACAGGAACATTCTAAGAAGAAGGCGAGAAAGTGACTCCTGAAGTAGAAGCAGTGGTAAGCAGGCTGTGGTACACACCAGGTGTTTGTCCTAAGAGGATGCAGAGCGACAGAGGGCACTAGGAAGAGTCAGGAGGACAGAGTTCATTTTTGCTTCATCAAAACACCCCACCTTAGCACAGGGTGTTAGTGCAGATAGGACAACTCAGAGCCTTGATAGATGAATGCAGAAACTCGCATATTCTTTTCTTATTTGACTTACCATAATGCATTTGGCCCTACTATCATTACCATGTCATAATTGATTTTAAATAGGTAAAACCCCATAGGTCATTCTGTTCTATGCTAAAAGATGCCTCAACTCTCACTGGGCGAGGGTCACATAGTCAGGAAGGTTCTTGGTCACCTTCTTTGAGTTTCAGACAAGTCTTAACCTGCCCTGTTTCTTAAAACTAAATATGATATGCATATGTAAAATACGTGTATTTAGATAGAGGTGTGTGCGTGGGCACACGTAAACATGGCACCACTTGGTAAAGCATTTCTCTAGACCTGGATTCCCACACCTCTCCTTCGGATCCTATTGGTGCCTGCTCACACACTTGTTTGCAGATCTCAAGTCAATTTTTCCATGAGCTAAGTTTGAGTGATGACTTACCAAGTTGAACATTTAAAGAATCAAACCTGTTTTTCTATGATCTTAATTAATAATATACCCAAAGTGAACTATTTAGCTTATAGAAACAAAGAGATTTTCATCACAGAGAGAATTGACAGGTCATGAATAAGGTGGGGCAGTGAGAATAGCTGTTTTATCATAAGACCTACTGGTAGCTGAATAAGAGGGAGTTAAGTGTTGAGTCTGCATCAGGCTCTACTGAGGTGTCTCCAGGTTGAAGGTACTTTATTTCAAAACCCTTGGAACTTCCTTCTCTTTTTTTATTCTTAATCTGATTCTTTTCATCTGTCCTTAAATGCTCTACATATATGGACTTTGACTCCTGCATTCAAATCTTAGTCTTTTAACAAGCCTGGTGGGCTGGACCACACCTCCTTTAGTAGAAAAAGCTAAATAGTCCTCCTCTGAGCTGCCCACACCAGCATTTAAGAATTAAGTTTTCATCCAGGAGACCTTGGTTAGTCCCCATGGGCTAGAACAAGGGGATAGAATTAAAATGGTGGGCATACAGTTGTTCTTAGGTTTAACCAAAAGTATAGTCATCTGTGTAAAGTAAGTTGTTATATATACATGCCCACTTCCGTTTATCCACAGCAGAAGTAAATGTGGCCCCCATCCCTACCAGTCCCCTCCCAGAAGGTCAGTGCCTTGTGGACAGTCCTCTCCAGGATGTGTCAACAGTGAGCCTTTCCAGAGATGGAAACAGCAGAATAGAGTCAAAGGTGACTCAGAGGTTTTGAGCGTGGCAGAATATTAGTCCCAATCTGTGTGGATGAATGGGGAGCAAGCTATTGTTTTATTTCAAGTATATGGTATGATTCTTTCCCAGATGATAGCAGAACATCTTAATGGCATCAGAATCCATGAGTTCAAAGTCTGAAGACCTGACTTCAAGGTCCAGCTCTGTCATATAATTCTAAACAAGCTACTTTCTGTCCCTGAGTTTCAGTGTTCTTACCTGTAAATAGGGTAATATGCCTGCCTTGAAAATTACAGTTGAGACAACATATGTGAAAAGATATTTAAGCCGTAAAACTTATGGTATGACACTCACCAGGCCTCTGGAATCATCAGGCTTAATGAAGCGAGGTGAGTGGTCAGGGAAGAATATGAAGATTCTGAGGTCGTTGGAGGGTATTGATAGATGGGACTTCCTGGGACTTTCTAAAGAAGGAAAGCTGAGGGCCAAGCCTTCAGGGTTATTAAGTCCCTCAACTGAGTTTGGGGAGAGAGGCTGTTAAGCAGATGGAGAAAGGAAGACAGTAAACATTTTGAAAGGAAAGGAAGTAGCAGATCGATACTGTTATTGAAACTGTGGGAGAACAGAAGTGAGCAATAGTGTCAAATGCCATTTAAAAAAAAAAAAACCTATAGATATGACCATAAAATACTTTCCAAATCAAAAGCAAGAAAACAAGGAAATTGAAACATCAAAAATAAAAATTCTTAAAAGCCTGGGATCATTGTACCCTTGAGTGTAACTCATAAGGTCTAAGAGACAAACACATCGGATTCCTGCTCTGTTACAGCTGTCTGTGTCAGTCTCAGACTTTGTGCACTTTCTCGATCAACAGCCAGAGGACTCGTTTGCCCATAGCAACCCTTGGCTGAGATGGTAGATGAGCCCAAATGCCCCTGAGTAGAAATTTCTTGCATAATGTCAGAAATAAGCAGTAAATCTAATTTGTACCACCAGGTGGGCCAGTGCTAATCTTCGCCCCATCTCCTTCATGGCTGCAAATCAGTTCTTGGGCTTGCCTCATGGAAGGCCTGTCCCTAATAAAAAAGGAGCAAGAGAGAAAGCACCTAGCACATTGTAGGTATTTGATAAATGTTGATTTTCTTCCTTTTCTTTTTTAGCATTTAAAAACAATATACTATGGCCATGCCACCCTGAACAAACTCAATCCCGTTTGATCTTGGAAGCTAAGCAGGGTCGAGCCTGGTTAGTACTTAGATGGGAGACCACCTAGGAAGACCGGGTGCTTTAGGCATAAAAAAAAAAAAATTTTAAATATGCATTATAATGAAACAAAATAAAACACTACCATGCTTCACTGTTGTCTATAGTAAGAGATCTGTCAGACTTGGGCTAACGACTCCAAAGTTGTACTGTAAAAGCAGCTGTGGTAGCTGCGGTTACTTTGCTCCCACAGAGAGATTTACTGGGTTACAAGTACACGGTACAGTGTAGATCACTGGACATGGGGTCAAGACCCTGCGGCTCTCTGTGTGGCTACCGAGGCAGTTCACCACTCTGTGCCACAGGCTCCTCAGTGACCGAATGTATGGATGGTTTCCAAGGCCCCTCTCTGCACTGTGGTTTAGGAGTGTGTCCTCTGTCATGACCAGGCATGAAGATTTTAAAGGAACTATCTTGCCGATCTTCAACTCTGCCTGTAGGCATACCTATCAAAATGCAGCCAAAGGAAGAAAATTGATTAAAGAGGGGTCACAGAATCGTTATTCTACTCACAAGGAACCTGCCAGGCCTGACTCTTAATAAGCCTGGTGCACTAGTTCCCAAGTCCTGAGCAGCCAGAGAAGGCCTGTATGTAGGTCTCTTAACCTAACAGCCTGGAAGGAGCAAGGGGTGAAGGGACCTGAGGTACCACAGACCGCAGTGCTAGACAGCGTAGGGTCTGGCACACCTCACTGTCATGGGATGGCCCACTCTAAGAGTTAATATTCATAATTTTGACTTGGAGTTATTTAGAAGTAATGTGAAGTGTACTTTTAAAAAATTTCTATCAAAAACAGTAAACAACAGCAACAATAAGTTTTAGAGCTTCCAAGAATAAATCCTCAGTTATTGGATGTGAATATGCTTTTCTCAGGATAGCACTGATCCAGTACCTTTGCTTGAAAATGGGAAGCACGGCATAGGGAATGCAGTTAGCATTAATATATTAGCTAGATGGAAAACCAGGGGAGAGAAAGAGCAATTAGGGGGATCATTTTATAAACTATATAAATGTCTAACTAATGTACTATATACTTGAAACTAATAAAATAAATTTAAAAAAAAAACAAAGAAAATGATCTTATTCCTTTGAATTTGGATGTGCACGTCCAGCAACTCATTTAAGTCGAGGGCGTGTCTCAGCATGATCACCTTGTGTTTTACACAGTTTATTTTTTTTTGAGTTAGTTAGATGTGAGAATATGACAGTTAAAAAACATTTTAGACAGCAATCATACCTCTTTCTCGAATGAAATTTCTAATTGGAATCGCTGTCAAAGAAGAACATGAATTCGTTTCTATTCCTCCCCACCTCTCATATTCTCATAGAACAAATACCGACCGAGGAGCTGGCCCAAAACAAAAGCCTGCGTAATTCACAGAGCAAATAGGTAATCTTTAAGTATACGTAGATCGGTTACATTTCTGGTCTTTTTCTAAGAACAAAATCACACAAATAAGTAGTTTAGCAAAAATAAAAAAGAAGAAAAAGAAAAACCTTTACTAAGAATGGAGAGTATTACATTTTCTAAGTACAGAAGAGTATTGTCTAAGATTTCATCAGGGTTCTCTGTTCAGATTTTTCTGCTCTCTGGTCAGCTTTTGCAAAGATTGACCTTAGATTCTCCAGAGTTGTGATGTTTTTTAACTTAAAGGAAGACGATTATAAAATTAAAAGTGAAGAATTCCTCAGGACTCTTGAATTTGCATCAAATAAAAAATTGGGCAAAACTTAAGATGGAAGCTTATTGAAAGGACATAGCTACTTTTAAACTATGGGCTGTGTTTTCTGAGCTGAAAGAAAAGTTGGAAAAAGAAATACTATACCCTCAGATTTGTGTGTTTAATTGCTTCTGAGAGAAAAGTGGATATCTGCTGTGTGCCAAGTATTCATATATATGTTATGTCATGTAAACCATGGTCTTGCAAGGTAGATATTATCCCATTTTAAAGATGAGAAAACCTAGACTCAAGAGGTTTCAGTAAATTGCCCGAGATCACACAGGTAGCAACAGGCAGACTAGGAATCAAGCCCAGATCTGTCAAATGCTTTGACAATTGAAAGAGCATATTCTTTCCACTGTACCATTCCTTTTTTCTCCAGCCTTTATGTATGAAGCGCTTTCCGTGTGCCAGACACTGTACCGCGTGCTTTCTTTAAATACCAGAGGTTCGAGTTTTCCCAGTTTATGGATAAGAAAAGAGGCTCAGAGAGGTCAGTTAATCTGCCAAAGTTACACAGCTCCTAAGTGGAACCTAGGTCACCACCTCCAGAGCACCTTCTTCATCTAAACTATTCAGCGCCAACTAGATTAGCCATTCCTGCCCATCTCACCTGACAGAACTGACCCTAAAGCAACCAAAGAATGGAGTGGCTTGTCTTTAAACATTTCTAGGGAGAATATCTCCTACCACCTAATGTAGTGAGTCAGACAGTTTCCTACAATTTGAATACCTCAGCACAGTATAAATCTGGAATGGAGATTTAAAAGTGTAATACACAAAAATAAGCTAGTGAAGGTTTCTGCACAGGGAAATGACATGGTGACCAGTGCGTCTAACCCTGTCTTAAGAGGATCATTCTTGAGGAGCATGGTTTCCAAGCACCCCAGTCTTACACCCAATCCCAGATCTCAGGCTCTACTGTATGGATTGTCCACATAGGAAGTTGAAGCTGTTTGAGAGAAAATGGAGGACTCCTATAAATTGCTAATGGCCCATTATAAGGCTTTCTACTCGGAGCCTCTCTTGGCTGTAGGAGACACACAAGTAAGTCTTAAGAGATATTTTGTAAAGAAGAATCAGTTCCCATACTAAGTCAATGACTGCTCTCCTCTGACAATACAGAATAATTTATGTTTGATTCATGCATCATACTTTCTAAAGTATTCTCCCTCCTGGAGGATGTGTACTATGCTGGGGGTGTTTAAATTATAGGAAAGTGCCTGACTCCCTGGAGTGGGCGGTGTGGGATATTTCCCCTAGGAACATTCAAGGGTAGCACTGCTCATAGGAGAACGTCCACACGCCTTTGCTTTGTGCTCATAGCTCTCCGCAGTTCGATGTCTCTATCCAGAGCCCCTCCGCACCAGTGTTCCATCCCCTTGGCCTGTATTTTCTCCACCCTGATCGCCCTGGAGTCCCTCACTCTCTTCTGCTGTGACTGCTCCATATTCTTCCCTCCGTCTGCTGTTCCCTCACCTTTCTCCCTCTATTCCCAGCCACAGTCTTCTCCATGCAACTGTCTGTCAAAATCCTAGTTGTCTTTTAAGTCCCTGCCCATCTAATAAGCCTTCTAGAAGCCCTTACATGGATGGTCTTTCCACCCCATACTCCATGGTGGTTACTATCATCTCACTATCATCTCCCTTCCTGAGAACAGTGAAGGTCAAGTGCATGCTGGCACTGTCAGAAGAACGACCCTGCTTTGGTCAGCTTGGCCTCCTTAGAGCTGGCTCATAGTAATAGTTCATGAATGCTTGTCAGATTGGATATTTGTTGCTGTATTCTTTAGAATATAAAGCTCATAACTAGATCCTTTAAAACAACAAAAGCTAGATTATTTACAGAATTTTTTTTTTTTTCTTCATAAAGCCACATTAGTCATTCCTTACTTTGAAGGAGTCAGAATATTTGCAAATTTGTACCTGGAAGGATGTTCTCATTTTTTAAGACTATAATTGAAACTGACCAATGTTAGTCTTCCTACTTTAATAATTTTAAATTTGTCCTTTTCTTCTAATTGTCTGCATCTGTTACATTGTCCATGAATTTCTTTTTTAATCAAAAGCTTATGATTCTTTAAAGACTCTGCCCAGTTTTTAAGTGCCAAGGATTTCACATTTGAATATATTTTAATTTATTTAAGAATTCTTTTAATCAAATTCTTTCCTAATTTAACCAGATTTCTTTTTTAATTCCCCCCAGGCTAGGAGTTTATTTATTATGACCAAATTCTTGTAAAGATGGAAGTTAAAACAATATTAAATGCTATTTATGGCATTCTCTCGTGCTAAAATTTGTTCTGCATCTCATAAAAACATTGCCTTTTTTACATGTCTAGTCCAGTCAACATCTCCTAGCTTTTCATAATCTATGCCAGTCAACCATTAGATATATATCAACCACCTACTGTATGTCTAGTCCAATGTTACACATGTGGAGGACATAAAATAAGGATAGATGCCCTTAAATGCTAGCACTCCAACTAAGACTGGATGATGTGGATGTGGAAGATGGAGAAATCACTGAGTGACAGAGTGGGCAAGAGAAGCTTCCTGGAAGAAGGTGGGACTTGGACTCTGTCACAGAAGCAAGAGCAGGTTGAAGGGACTGAACAAGGAGCCAGGCCTGAGGAAATGTCAGGATCCGAATGGGAAGCATACCCAGAGGACACAGAAATTAGGTGGCATCGAGAGGCAGGAAGTGCAGGGTGCAGCCTGCCGTCTATTTCCAGGAAGTGTGGGTCCTCGGGTTTCGCATGGAGCCTGCAACATGGATGCCCAGTAAACGGGGGCAGGTGGATGAACTGTGGAAAGCAGACAGAGAAGCACTGGGGCAAGGAAAGGTTCCCATATTGGGGACCTCTTGGTCCTGGCCTCAGCCACTGGTATTCTGTGTCTATCCTAGCGAGGATTAACCTTGAGGGGGCCTTGTTTGGGGTCTAAGTTAGAAGCATTCAGAGTTCTAGGACAGAGGCATTTTCTACAAACTGAGTCTTGATGGGTGGAGACCCAGATAAACCCAGGAAAGGAAGGAGGGCCCTCCAGGTAGGGAGAACAGTTGGGCTGTGAGCTTCCCAAGGCCAGCCTTGGCTGCCTTCATCTTTGCATCACTCATTGCTATCCTCATGTGTAAAGGTGAAGAGAATCGTAAGAAAGAAGGTGAGATTGGGAAAATAGGGCTTTTCTGAATTGAATATGTATGATATTAAAAGAGCCAAATAAAAGGTCAAAAATTGTTATTTCTACACAGTATTGAAGCTTTATTGATTTCTTCCCTCTTTACTGAATATTCCCCAGACTCCAACTCTGATTCACCTTTTAACCTTCTGGAGCCTATTCAAAGTTCCCCTCCTCTGAAGAGCTTTCCCCGCAGGCACGGTTCCCGCTTGCATTGCACGGACATCATGGATGTGTTGCATCCATCCTCCTCATGTGCGGAACTCTGATAGCTTATTTACCTTTTCCAGGTCTCCTTTTCCAGCCCATGAGCTCAAGGGCATGAACAGCTTCATTCTTCTCTGCACTCTCTCTCTCTTCTAGTTAGTAGATTTGGGAGGAAAAGAAGGGACAGACAGGAGAGACCTGTCTGACCAGCTGATTTTGCCAAGCTGACGGTATTCTCATGAGAGAATGAACCTCTTCTTAGGTTCCTCTGTAAGCTGTATTCTAATTTTTATGTACCTTTTTCTTCTGTTTTTCATTTTTCTTTACAACTTTGGTGTTTTTTTTTCCTGATTAGATGGATAGACAGACAGACAGATGATAGAAATGGATGGATGGACGGATAGATGGATGGATGGATGGATGGGTGGATAGATGAGAGAGAGAGAGAAAGAGAAGATACACGGACGCACAAAAGTCACATCTTAGAAGCCCTGTGTGTATCCCTCCAAGCAGTAACCACTACCTTGAACTTTGTTAGACATACCCTTGATTTTCTTTCTTTTTTTTTTTTTTCCAATTCCAGTTGACATATAGTATTACATTAGTTTCAGGTATGCAACATGGTCATTTGACATTTATATAACTTCTGAAATGACCACCCCAATAAGTCTAGTACCCATCTGACACCATTCATAGTTATTACAATATCATTGACAATATCTTTAGGTTGTACTTTACATCCCCATGACTATTTTTTAACAGGTAATCTGTACATTGTAATTCCTTTTTCATGCCCTTGATTTTCTTAATAGCTTCACACTTACCATATATCCATAAACAATATATCGTTATTTTTTTCTGATTTTGAACTTTATATAAATGGAATCATACTGATTTTGCTACTGTGAATAGGAATGTCCTCCTTTTATTTATTTTTTTAAATTATAAATATTTAAAGCTTATATAAATGTATAAAGAGTCTAAGAAGAGAATATCC
>PVKZ01002125.1:85286-262849 GCA_004027375.1 Macroglossus sobrinus
TTTTTTTTTTTTTTTTTTTTTTTTTTTTTTTTTTTTTTTTTTTTTTTTTTTTTTTTTTTTTTTTTTTTTTTTTTTTTTTTTTTTTTTTTTTTTTTTTTTTTTTTTTTTTTTTTTTTTTTTTTTTTTTTTTTTTTTTTTTTTTAAGAAACAGCACATTATCAGTTTGGTTG
The DNA here is from genome assembly GCA_004027375.1 of Macroglossus sobrinus. Classification (NCBI taxonomy): domain Eukaryota; kingdom Metazoa; phylum Chordata; class Mammalia; order Chiroptera; family Pteropodidae; genus Macroglossus; species Macroglossus sobrinus. The sequence goes on from PVKZ01002125.1 coordinate 85,457, forward strand.
AAGCCCCATGAGTGTTCATCCCTCAGGCATTCCTGTCCCTCTCTTTTTTGCTGTTACCCCCATGGCCAATTACTTTTCTTAACTCAGTGTTTCTGTCATTCTCATGCACTTTTTAATACTTTTACTACCTAGATGTTTATAAACAGTAATGATGTATTCATGCTTTTTCACTCTGTAAGTACATATTAAACAGTGTTCTTCTGTAACTTTCTTTTTTCACTGAACATTGTGTTCTTGAGTTCATCTATATCGGAACATGTAGCCTTAGCCCATTCATTTGAAGTGCTGTAAGGCGTTCCATTGAAGAATATACCACTAAGTGTATATACCAGTCTCCTCCCGTTAATGGACTTTAAGATGTTCTTCATTTTTATTTTCACAAACAATGCTACTAGCAAACTTTCTCCTACCTATTTTCTTCCGCACATGTAGCAGAATTTTAGAAGCGGAAACACTACATTATGAAATATGTACATCTTTACTTTTAGTGTATAAGAAGCTATATAGAAATTTACATCCTCACCAGTGAATGAGAATTCCCATTGTTCCACAACCTTAACAGCACTTGAGTATTATTGGGTTTTTAAATGTTTGTCAGTTTAATGGTATGATATGGAATCTCACTGAGGTTTTAATTTGCATTTCCGTCAAATGCTCCTTTTTTTTAGTTTAGTAAACATTTATTGTCTCTGTGCTTAGTGCTAGGCATACTAAGATAACTAATTCATGGCTGCCAACCTTTGGAGCTCACAGTCTTTGCGGTGATTTCTACCTAGAGAGGCGTATCAGTATCACTTAAGATGCATTTTCAGAAATCAGAGGTCTGAGGTGGGGCCCCAAGCATCTGCAGTGTTAATTCCACAGTGATGCTGATGTTCACTTCCAGTTGAGAACCTCTGATCTTGTGGGAGGGGAGCCTGGCTGGTTCAATGTTGGTTCGTTTATGTGGGTAGGTCGAGGGTAAGAGAACCTGGCTCTTCATTGGCCAACACGATGGCATCCCTTTCATCTTGAGGTCTTCTTGCGGTTTTATGTGAATAGTTCATTGGATGTTAGAATGATTAATTTGTATTTATAAAGTGCTTCAACAGTGATTGCTAGACAAAATATAAGCAGAGGCCAGATTTCCTATAACTTCAGCTACCTGAGACAGGTGTACACCTAGGAGGAAACAACAAACAGCAGCAAAAGGAGGAGAAGATGGTCTTCTCCTCGGTGCCTGAGGAAAACAACCCAGAACTCACACTCCATCACATTTGTGCAGCACCTGCTCCATGCTGGGTTCTGGTCTAGGGATGGATAGTCAGCCCTACTTGACTCTTTAGAAGTTGAGAAATATGTGGGGCGAGGTAGACAAAAGAAAAAAAGAAGAGGCAAAAAAGAGAGATGATAGTGAGACAGAGTTGGCATTCATGAGAATTGACAAAGGAAAAAGGATCTGGGTAGAAAAAGAAAAAAAAGTAGGCAAATTTTGTAGTCAGGGATAAACAGCATGTCACACCCGCAGTATCCCTGGGGACTTCAGTGTACCACACACTAAAGGTAGATCAGCCCTTAACAGTGAACAGTTTGGGGGGTGTGGCTCTCAGGACACATTTGTGAAAGAGCAAGCTGTCTTTCTTAACACTTGAGGCTATCACTTAATAATGAGTTTTTCATGTGTTCTCCATCAAGAAACAGCTAAATTATTTTCAGTATATTTACTGGGATATGAGGATATGTACAAAGTTTAGAAAGATTTCCATCAAAATAGTTAAAATGTAATCACCATGAAGGCTTATGCTCTAGTTATCAGAAATTTCACATACATGAAACACTGTATAAAGCCAGATTTAAAAAATAAAAACTAAGGAAAAGGGAGAGTAGGGAATGGGAATGCATATTTATTTAGTAGCTGCTTAATTTTTGTTCAGTCCTTTTAACAATGCTATAAGATAAGAATTCTCATCCTCATTTTGCAAATGAGAAAATCAAGATTCAAAGAGACAAAGTATGTTGCCTCTGGTCTCACCACTAATAGATGGCTGTGTGCCTTTTCCACAGTACCATGCTGTCTCCTCCCATTTTAAGACTTTTAGAATTTATAGCAAAATTCAAGAATCTTCAGGCTTCATTTTGGTAATATCAAAACCCCAAAGGTAACCTGTTTGCATGATCAAATCACACAAAAGATAGTGAAAATTTGAAACCAGTTTAACAAAATCTGTTTAATATTTAGTCTCCGCTGTCACTTAAATGAAAGGCCATGATGATAAAAGGAAATTTTTGATGCCTCGAATAGGACTACTTCTGAAATGGAAAACTTTATTTTTACATTTCTTGTAAGCGAGTATTTTGGATATGTGGTGTTTAACTTTCTAGTGGTTAGAAGCCATGTGTCTCGAAGGTTTAGTGTGCAGTTAGTAAGATTGGAGTGGTCAGTGAATAGATAGATGGCAGACTGCCCTCACTGGTTGTGTGCCCACTGTGCGGGCAGCCTGGGAATGAGCTGTGTACAGACTGCTCTTAGGAAGAGTCACCCCCGATGGAGTCACTGTTGGAGGGGGAGTTTACAGCAAGTCAGCATGGGGCGGGAACTATATCCTAATGAGGTTTCGAGGAACTGGAGAGGCCTGAGAGGCCTGGAAATGGGAACATAACCATAACCACTACACAGCGAGTCCATGACTATCTTCCCTACTAACCCAAAGCTCAGGAGTATATAGTTTGAAGGATTGGAGAAATGAAATAATGGCTGACTTGTGAATAATGATGAAAGTATTTGATGATGTGACTCCCAGGGAAGCAATTATGGTTAACCCCTCATTTGTTTGGCATTTCCAAGGATTGAACTGTCCCACATAACTGAATTTTCCAGACAACTAAAACTTTCCTATTTATGTGTCTTGAATGTTTTTTAACCATGCTTGGTGGAAATATTTCTGAAATAGATTATACAATTATCCTGCCTTCCTGAACAGAAGCTGCAAGAAATAACATTGCTTTAGATCCCTTTGATTGCAAGCCTGAGACCTGATTAAAAGAGGTTTAAATCGTCTCGCATAACAAGAAACCCAGATTCACCAAGTCCAGGGATGATGAGTTCGGCAGCTCAGTGATGACAGGTTGATGTCCCCTCCTGGTCACAAGATAGGGGCACAGCTCCAAGCCTCAAGATCTCACATGATAAGATCGAAGGCAGGAATGGAGTGGGGGCTTCTCCTTATACATGTTTAATCAGAGAGGAAACTATTTCTCAGAAGACCCTCAGTCGACTTCCCCTTGGGTCCCACTGGCAGGACTGAATCACATTTCCCTTCTTGGTTCTGTGGAAGGCTGCAAGAGTGGAGAGCCAGCAATTTCAGAGTTGGGAGTGGGGCTCTTCCCTTAAAAAGAAGGGCAGGGAATGGCTGTTGGGTGGGTAACCAATAGTGTCTACCATGGGTACCTGGATTAGGGCTCAACATCCCTTCCTGGATGGCCGTCACGTGATGGATGATGGGGCTTTTTGTCCCTACACTGAATGCCCCCAGAGTGGGCTTCTTTTTGAATTCCTAAGTCAGCTGTTACTTATTATTCTCTCTCCTTCCTTTGTGTCAGACTGCTAGTTATCACTACTTGCTGTCAATGTGCCTTGTACTCATCTTGCCATAATCAGATTTCTGGAAAAACAATATAATCAAACTTCTTAGAACTATGTCTGAAAGGTTCTGAGTAAGAGTGTGACAGCTGTCCTGTGGCTCAAATACATAGTGTCCTGTGTCTTTTTACTGTTCATTTTTCCATTGTTGCAGTTTTAAAGAAGTAAGAAGTTTCTAGTGTCTTGTGAACTTCAGCACAACTTAATGAGGTCTTCGCATGGTGAGGGAGGAGCATTTGGGGGCGAGTCAGCTTGTTTACTAGACTAGGTGAGACTCCATCTGTCCATCTGGAACGCAGCATGGTTTAGAGAGAGGCAGCATTCCGCTCCCTCTCAAAGCTGCGTGGCAGGTGGTTGCCTGGAGGGCACCACTAGCTCAGGGGACGTGGCTAGTGGAACTGCCACTGGAGCGACTGTCCAGCACGAGGCAAGGTGGCGTGGCGTGTCATTATTCCCTGGCCTCTGCCAGGCGTCAGAGCCCTGCAGAGGAGTCCTGCGCGCTGCTCAGCTTGTGCAGAATCGGAAGTGCTTGGGTGCGACTGTTTCAACAAGTTCTTGAAGAAAATAATGCTTCCAAAATGGTTATTGAGATTGTACTGATCCAGTGAGGATAACCATCCCTTCTGTGGAGAGAGATCTGACCAAAGTTCAGTCTCTGTACATAGGAGGAAGGAAATAGAAAACAGTTGTCAAAATAATACCGGCAGTGCGTAAACTGAACCAAATGGAATGATTTTACTCCAGGAATCAGACCTGGGCCAGTGGGTGGGTTGGTGTCTAAGGAAGCAAATTTTGATATAGCTGAAACTATGAGCCCAAGTGCTTAGAACCCAGAAGTTTCTCCAGAGCAAGTTAGCTGTTTGAAGGCCTGAAGTCATTATTCTGCCATGCATCAGATAAACATGAGTTAGCCTATAGGCAAATGTTAAGTGACAGAAACACTGGGGATAAGGAAAACAGGTTTTGTTTTTCTTCAGTTCTGACTAATTTGTACCATTCAAATCATTCTTACAAAAAGAATGCAAAGTATTTGTCATAAATATTTTCATTATTAACTCCTTCTTATGCATAGAACATTTTAGAAGAAGCCATTCTTTTATTGACTGCTAATACAGACAGGATACAACTTAAGTTGAGCCAGATATTTATATTTTTCTAATTTTTTCTCATGTAGATTAATGATTTTATTTCTGCAGTACTCTGACTCTTCCTGCTCCCCTAAATAATCCAGCCACTGTTTTCAGTATTTTAATACTGGCTTCAAATACGCTTTTTAAGAAAAATCTCCATGGAGAAATAATCATATAATCAGTGCTTTTGTGGGATCATGGTACATATCAGTGTATAGCTGGCTGACAATTTTTTTTTTTAATCAGAACAACACACTTGCCTAGGTAAATAAATTTGCATTCACATTTTGAATTATTTCTGATACTAATTGAGCATTTAGGGGGACAGAGTGGATGATTCAGAACTAAGTGGGAAAATCATTTTCAACATATCAAAATACCAGCAACTCATTTTCAATGAAACAAAATAACAGGAACAAAAACTATAATGCATTCCAGAGCCCAGAAAAAGCTGGTAGCTTGAGAATCATGAAGCCTGTGGTATTGTCTGCATTACTTTGATACTGATTGGTGACTGTGTTTGCTCTAAATTTATAATTATTGCCGTTGCTTTCTATTATTTAAATTGTTACTTTTTTAAAGGGAAGCTTTCATGTTACACACTTTTTACCAATGCTGTTAGGGATTAATTTGGGGTTAATCCAAACCTTGTTTTATATTTGGAAATTTATAAATATATAAAATATATAATGTAAACAGTCATTTTTCACAATTAATCAGAAGAAATAAAAGGAGTAATCAGAAAAAATATAAACCTATTTTAAAAAGCAGTATTTGAAATGACTGAAATGTTACAGATCATGCTTTGTAATATGAAAGGGTTCAAAAGGGTTTTCTGAATTGATTTATTTATCATTTGAATTAGTCTGTTTTTCATATTTTGTATTGTTCCTATATGTTACTAAATCTCTGCCTTGGCACAGATAATAGACACTGAGACTTCTTTGAGGTGGAAAATGTGACTAAAGGGTGGACATTCAAAACTTTGCCCCTTTTCTTTGGTTGTGGTGTGATTCACGTGTAGAAACCCCCTCAGCACTGAGTCACTGTCAGATGCATGCAGAGGTCAACAGGCCCTACCACTGGACAGTTTTTATTTCTTTTTTTTTAAGTTTGCTGCAAACCTAACTTTTTTTTTTCAAGGCATCATATTGGCTGCTAAGAGAATCTAGTCTAAGTCAAATGTCACCCTAAACTGGCATGGTGATAAATGTATGTATAACTATCGTGTGTGTGTGTGTGTGTGTGTGTGTGTGTGTGTGTGTGTGTGTATTTGCCTCATGTCGCCAGAAAGATGACCCTTGTACATTCTTCACAGTAGACACTTGAACTTGCTAAATTATAATTAGGACATAGTGAGTGTGTGGCAAGCAGGTTACACTGGTATCTTTAAGGGCAGAAGTCAAGGTGGCCCAGTAGAAGGAAATTAAGATTTAAATCACGGGACTAAATTTGAGTCCTGTCCCTGCCTGGCTATGGCATGAACAAGTTAATAAACCTCTTGGGGTCTCAAGTTTGTTCATCTAGTAAATAAAGATGATGAAAATAATATCTGCTTTATAGAATTATAAGTATCAAATTAGATAAAGTATATAGTGGTATTCTGTAGAGCTAGAAAATCCTGTATACACTGTTATTATTTTTGTTGCATTCATGTGCCTGCCTTTTCTTTGTCCTAGAAGTGGACAACATTCACACAAATATACATTACATACCTCAAGGAATGTGCTATTGAAACAGTCTGTGTTTTTAATAATGGTTTGCCTCAACTAAAAAATGCCATTTTCTTTTTAAAAACGGAGTGAAAGAACCCCAAAATGAACAGTTAGAGCACATAATACTTGTTATCAGCAAAGATTAGAGTCGGTCTGTACGTTAACAGTAGACATATGTGGTGCCCTGTTGCATTCTGTTAAGGCGCGCCCACTGGTTTAAAAGGTATATGTGGTAACATATGGAAAAACTTGAAACTATCCAAATTCACTGCTTGGTTGGAAGTAAAGTGACTATTTTTTCTGGTGGTCTAGTTGCTATAGCCTAGAAAACAAATATTATCATCTGCCCTCTTGAAGATCCCCTTTCTAAGTCTATTCTCGACAGATAGCCTCCATCCCACTTCCTCCCCCAAATCACAGGTGAGGGAGACATTGCCAAACCTTTGAAGAGTTTATGATATAATAGAGACTTAAAGTAGGTAGACAGCTAACTCTGCTGTGGAGTACTAGACGAGGTATATGCCTTCGGAGAAGTTCAGATGGCTGGGAGCACTCAGTTTCTGCAACCATTTCATGGCATTCCCTCAGCACCTACACACCATGCCTCGTGTCGCTTAAATTTTCATTTCTGTGTGATTTGCCTCCCTACCTAGACTGTAAACTCTCTGAAGGCAGGGAAAGCACCTTGTATTTCTTGGTTCCTCTCTCCGTACCTTTTACCTAGGCTTCAACCAGTATTCATGGTTTAGAGTCTCATGCCCAACATTCAGATTTAACGGAAAAAAAAGGTGTATTACAATGCATTTAAACCCTAACTTTTTTTCCTTTCTTCTGTGTTTGCAGTCGACCTGCCCCTGTTTTTCCCTCGAGACCAGCCAACTCTCACATTTCAGTCCGTCTATCACTTCACCAACAGTGGACAGCTTTATTCCCAGGCCCAAAAAAATTACCCATACAGCCCCAGATGGGATGGAAACGAAATGGCCAAAAGAGCAAAGTAAGTGAATCCATTTTTCCTACAGGTAAGAATATTTTGTTTATCTAGTTGGTAAGCTATTGTTCACAGGCTAAATCCTGCCCTATGCCTGTTTTTGTAAATAAAAGTTTATTGAAACACAGCCACACCCATTTCTTTACTACTTTTCTATGGCTGTTTTCATGCTACAGTGGCAGAGTGAGTCATTGCAACAGACAGCATATGACCTGCAAATTCAAAAATATTTGCCGTTTGGCCTTTTACAGAAAAAGCTTGCCAACCCTGTTACCTAGCCTCATCAGGTAGATGGCATTGTTTTGTTTTGTTTTTTTAATGGATTACAAGAGTTATCAGAAATCTACCTCTGTATTTAGATTAGAGAAATACTAAATAGGAATTGGAGTGGATGAAAGGGGTTGATGATGAGATTGTTGGTAGCTACTTTCTTATTGTTAAAATACAGCTGACGGTAAACAAATAGTTAAATAGTTTTAGGTTTTTTTATTTGGTTTTTCCCTTTTGCTTAGTAGTCAGCAAATGGATCCAGTACCTAGTTTGTCATATGGAACTGTAATGTCTTTGTGTAAACAGAGTGAATTATATACCTCATTGTATCTCTGCTACCCTTGCCAAAAGTAGGGCCTGCATCTTCCTTGATTGAAAGAATGGATACACAAATAGCTTATAACTATTAAAATCTCTGTAAAGTAAGTTGGGAATTCGATAGAGGTTGAAATTAGCTAGAGTCAGGAGTGTATAGAGTTACAGCTATTGCACCCAAACCTCACTGTGGAAAGCTTTCACCAGTCATTTCAAATAGATAAATATAGAAATATGCTGAGTGTTTTTTATAGCTAAGTCGTTAGTATCTGGAACATCAGTCTTCATGAACCATGGCCTCCTAGATTGAAAAAGCAGTGGATCAAAATCTTTGTTTCCAAAAGTAAATCATTATTACTTTATTACTCTGAAGAGCCATCTGTTCCCACCTATGATCCCAACTAAAGGATGATCAGATCTAAAGACTCACACATATGAAGAATATCTATTAAGTATCCTTTCCATGCAGCCGTTCGGTATTTACTGAGCATCTGTGTACTCTATGCTAGGGGTACAAAGATAAGCAAATTAGAAATTATCCATGTCTTCCTAGAATCTATAAGCCCAGCAAAGAGATCAGACCTCTATCATATCAAACGTTCAACAATTTTAAAGTACTTACTAACAAAACTTGCCCTTTCAGACCCAGAATGCTCTTGTTTAGTAGGACTCTGCTTTTTCCTCCCCTTCCCTGAGACCTCTCTGCCTCCCAGGGTGCCTTCTGGCATCTCATATATTTTCCTTTGCACAAGACGTTCACTTAAGCAGGATTGGAGCTTTTTTGAGTAACGACAGAGTGGCTTTCTCTAGAAATCCAGGCCTCCAAGGTTCATCTGTGGAATTCAGAGCTGTTGGTATATGAAACTGCAGTGTGCCCCTTCTCCGTATATTTGTCAGAATGCCCAAGTCTAAAATTCTATTTAAGGGAAAAAAGAATATGCAGATATAACTAGTGATAATGATTAAGACATATCTTGAAATGAACTTGAAGAAAGAGATTATAAAGTAAGTTTTATGTTTGAAATATTGCAATTGTTTAATTTTCTGAGCTTTCCTTGTGTCTACGTAAGATCTGCCTTTAGAAGATGGGCTGTTATTTGTGGTATGTGCTGTGGAGTCTGAACCAGATGTGTCTTTGTGGTTTCCATGGCAAAGCTATCTTGGGAGGTGTGTGTGTGTGTGTGTGTGTGTGTGTGTGTGTGTGTGTACGTAGACATTTGAGTGTATGAATTGAATCTGTAAGGAGTTGCAGACCACAAGCCTGTGATTTCATTATAGGAATATCGTAAGTGAAGCCTGTTTATCTTAACAGATCAGTTCAGAGTTGCAAGAGACATTTGCTTTATGTTAACACCAGTCTAAAGAAAACATCTGAAGTAATGTTGAAAAAAATCTGCTTTCTGCTGTAGTAAGATGGATCCATTTTAAATGTAATAAAAGAAAAAGCCAGCAGCTCATGCTAGGAAGAAGAAATAGTTTTAAAGCTCCCTTCTTAAATTCAACCCCATGACTTGCCTGGGCTCTGTCAGAAGGCGGGTAATGGACAAATACAACCAGCATGCTATTCTGCAGTACAGACTTGAGATTGGTGGAGAAAGTTGGAGAGAAAGGACTGAAAGAGAGAAAGGTCAACTGTGACATTCCTTACACGCCCTGTTTCTTTGTCACGTGAAAATATTGTATGCACACAGTGCATAAAAGGCTGTAATTCACTTTGAGAGCTCTGCCCATGACATAACGCGCTCATGGTTTATGAACAGCAGTAGAGCCCTTTGAGTGGAGTCAGTTGTTTATTCCCTCCTGTCGAGCAAAATTTTAAACACGTGAACTCAAAAAGGACACTTACTGGCACTGACCCGGGCTTTTCCTTCGGCATGTGCTTCTTGCTCATGGCTGCCCACAGATTCTATCCTCACAAGTGAAATACCCTCTACTGGGTGAGCACAGGCTTTGGGGTCATGCATGCCCCAGTTTCTATCCAAGATCTAACCTTTTATGCTTTGTGGCCTTGGGCAGAGCTAGTAACCCTTCTGAACATCATCCTGTAAAACAAGCCTGTACTCTTCCCTGTCGGAGGGTCTTGATATGAACGGTCAGTCAATGAGTGGACCTATGAAGGACCCTTGGATTTAGCTTGTGATCTGTCCCACAGTGCCTTTGCTCACCCCTTTCCTCCTTCCTTCTGCCCCTTCCAATCTCCTCACCCTTCTTCCTTGCGGTCTTCCCCATCCACGCTAACTTGCAGGCAGCTCTTTGCCCTCTTCCTACCCTAGGCTTGGTTGGCTGTTAGTCATATACTGCTTTGAAATCTCTTTTGTAGTATTCTTTGACTTTTCACATCTTTATATATTTCATTTCCTTAATTGTGAGTTCTTCTAAGGCAGCAGCATTGAATAAATATTTTTTTAATTTACATACAACAAAGTTAACAAATTTAACTCTATCTTTTGATGGAGTTTTGATAAAGTTACCTTCTACCCCTTCCCAGTTGGTCTCCTCACTGCACCCCCAGACACCACTGTTTCATTCTATCACTGCATCTTAGTTTTTCCTCTTCTAGATACTTCTTATAAATGCAATAATACAGATTGTACTCTTCTGTGCCTTTGTGTTCAGTTTAATAATCTTAGATTTATCTGTAATGGAATTTCTTTTTTACTGCTGACTAATATTTCATTCTGTGAGTATACCATAATTTATTAATCCATTCATCTGCATGTGCATATTTGGGTTGTTTCCAGTTTGGGGATTTTATGAATAGAGCATCTATGAATATCCTTCTATAAGCTTTTTGTAGACTTATGTTTTCAGTTCTGTGGGTAAATACCTAGAAGTGAGAGTATGTATACTAGTAACTTAATAAGAAACTGATAAGGTTTTTCCAAAGTTGCCATACCACTGTACACTCCCACTGGCAATATACTGGGTTCCAGCTGTTCCGTATCCTCTCCAGTACTTGCTATTGTCGCAAGTCTTTTTAATTTTTGCTATTCTAGAGGTGATGAAGTGATATCTTACTACGTTTTTAATTTTGATTTCCTGATGATTAGTAATTTTGAGCATCTTTTCATGTGTTTATTGATATATCTTCATTTGTGCAGTGTCTGTTCAAATTTTGCCTATTTTTAATTGGATTGTTGGTCTTTTGATTTTTGAGTTTTAATTAAAAGATAGCAAAGTCAGCATTGCTGTCTTCACATGCACTCCAGTAAATAGTTTACTAACCTCAGTGACTTGGCCAGAAATTCTTAAGTTCCAGGCTGCCCCATCCAGGGCTGCTATCACCTGTGGTTGTATCTACTTGATGCCAGCACAACCAGTCTGAAAAGTGGGAAAAAATCTACCCTTCAGTTTTTAATCTACATAAACCCAACTATCACTTAAAAAAAAATTGAGCCCACTAGTTACCTACTTGGTTTCTTGTACATAGCTTTAGATATATCTAGAAGAGTGAATCAAATGATTTTCTGTAATCCTTTCTAGTCTGATAAATCTGTGATTACATGGAGTGAGCCTTCCATGAATGTCATTGTATAAAGTATCAAGTTGAGGCCTAACTAGGTTCTTAGAATAGAATTTAACCCCAGAACCACCTACTGCAATGGCTCGCCACACATTAAGTTATTATATAATGGAATCACCGAAGAATATTCTGAAATATCTTCTCAGTCAACACATGGGAGTAATTCATCATGAACCTTCTAAAATCATGTTATTTCCGTTCTTGCCTCAAGGTTAGACAAAGATGCTATTTTCTTATTCAGAAACTGATCCAAATGCTCCCAAAGCAGTCTCTGATCCCCCACATGTTGCTCTTCACCATGCATGCTTTTATTATTTGTCATCCGACTGTCTTTGCAGAATAACTTTCAAGAAATTTTTTTTAAAAGGTACATTCTGGACTATTTCAGTGATTTTTCATTGTTGATACCTTAATATTCTCAAAGACACTTTTCTTCAAACTTCTCATTAGCTGCTGAATGCTTCAGTCCAGCCTAATTCATTAGTCCTCTAAATAAAACAGATAAATACAAATCTCCTCTCCTTGATTCAAGAGAAGGGGTAGATGTCCCCACATGATTTGTACCCCTTACTGTGGCGTCTGAGGCCCCTTTGGACCCCTAGGATACCAGGGGGCACAGTGTGGGAATCCTGGTTCTAAGAGGGTACTTCATGGTCACAGGAGCCCTGAGACCTGAAATACTTTGGGGACTAAGGGCAGGCTGGGAGAGAGGGGGGTGTTCATGAAGTGTAAGTGGTTATAATGTGAGCCTATGTATGTGTTTGCTTCTCCAGGAGACACTTCTTCACTCCTTTGTTGGTAGCTTCTTAATGCAGCTCAAATTATGCTGTTTCTCTTGTGGTTTAGTTGCTGAGTCAGGTGGTTTCTGTGCCTAGTAAGCTGGCCAGAGGGAGCCCCAGCTGACCCAGCTTTGGAATTGGGGTACCCAGACCCCGCTCACTGTTAGGGAAAACCCTGGTGGGGACTTTGCAGCTGGCTCTTCCTCCTCCACCCCACTCCTCCCCTTTATTTCTGTATTTCTGGAATTCCCATTTGGCACCTAAGGGTATGTGGATGACCAGGAAGGTAGGAACTCTGGCCTGCTGTGATCGCTCCCTGCCACAGCCCCTCTGCAAGGGGAAGCAGCTGTACAGCTGAGCCACTCTGAGCAGGAAGGGTACCTGACAACAGGGTGGGCACTGAGGTAGACATAGCGACCAGGGCCGAGCTCCCCGAAAGGTCTGCTACAGGGGACCCATTGCGGTCAGACCTTGGTGACAGAACCTGCAAGCCCAACTGCAGCTATGATTCATGGGTTTCTTTTATCTTTTGTTTTGCCATGAGTTTCCTAGGAATAGTTCCCTTTTAAAAATCCCAACTTCATCTTAGCCAAACTCCCCTCAGGAGAGAAGAGGAAATTTTCCAGGCCCAGGTCGGCAGAGCCTGGGCAATTGGTGTACCCTGAGAGGACGGGAAGGAACCAGGGAGGGTGAGCCCATCCAGGGATCAAGAAAGGCCCAAGGTCACTGAAGCTTTCCACTCACCCACACACCCTGGGGCCCTGCACGGGCAAGCTCAGCCGTCCCTCCTGGGGTTTAGAAATAGAGAAGCTGTGAAGAAGAAAATACAGCAAATAAATAACATGGCAATCCAGGATCCTTGAACTCTCAAAGAGAATCATTTTGAAAAGTATCTTCAAGGGATTTGGTTTGTTTTTGCTTTCAGAAGAGAGAGCAACAGAGACGGGGAGGAATCCAGATCTGCCTGACGTCCAGGCATCCTCTCCAAATTGCGTAGGTCAGAGAGAACATGTTATTTATTAGAACCTGACATCTGTTGCCGTGAAATGATAAGCTCCATTAAAAAGCCTGGCCATCAATTACTGCTAATACAGCCCTCATCCCAGAGTGAGCTGCTTACCATGCTTTCAGGCTGTACCAGGCACAGAGCATTTACAACCCAGCTCAGACTCCTCACTCCCTTTGACAGGACCCCGCAGACCATCTTTTCCAGGCCCTCTGTCTGTGTTCCTGCTGTCCTTTGATTGCATTCCTTGGCCCCTCTGAGGGCTCTTTCAAAGACCGAACCTCCCCCATCCATCCTGCTTTCTCAGTGGAAAACAGGGTTAGGGTTTACTTTCTGGTTTCAGTCATGCAGCCATAAGAAGCTGCACGTGGAAAGAATAACTGTAAGGTCAACACTTCTTTGTTGGGGAAATTAACTCAATTGTGCTATTGTAAGAGCTACCGAGTGCTCAGGCTTGGGTTCTAATTATCTCTCTTAGCCACTGGGAAAATATTCGTGATAACCAAGTATAGCTACTTCCTTGTTTGTGAGTTATAGTCACGTATTTTCCTTCTTGGAAAAATAGAGGGGCATCTTATAGAGTCAGAAAGGAAGGGGTAGAAGAGTTGGTTTTGGATTTTTTCAGTCTCCCAAAGTAGAAACATACACTAATGGAACCAGAGTTGTCTTCGAACTGTTGGAAGAGAAAACATACAAAAAGTAAAGAAAATGCCAAGAATAGTGGCCTGGGAGTTAGGAGACCTGGATCTCATCTGGGCGTCATTATTAATTCTCTGTGTGATCTTGGGAAAGACGCTTCGCCTTTCTGGGCCTTAGACCCTCATCTGAAAGTACTGGGCTATTAACCGATGATCACTAAACTCTCATTTATTTCTGGGATTTTAAGTAATAATTGTGTTTAAGGTACTTTAGCATACTTTTTTATTCATGTTGGAAAAAAATCCGTCTCTGTTGCCAGAGGTCAGACACGAATTGAAAACATTACTAAATGGAATTAAGTACACTATGTACGTGATGCTTTCTTGTACAACCCGTATCTGATATTTATAGAACACTTTAGTTGAAGAACGTGCACACATATGCCCCAAACACACACCCAGTAAAATAATTCTAGATGTAATACATTTTCAAATGTCAAGTTAAAACAGCTTCTTGGGAATTAGGCTTGACTGTTCAGATGTGCGTGTTGGGTTCTGACAGGTGCCGCCAGGGCTGCTCAGGGCTGTCATGTGTGATGTGGAGTCCAGCCAAGGCAGGAGGGCCAAGTGCTTGTTTCTATCACTTCTCATTAAGGCATGAATTCTAGAGAAAAAAAAAAAAAGGCAACATCAAAGAGCAACCAGCTATCCATTCTGTGCACGTCATTAATGACAAGTAGAGGCCTTGCTTCTGCAGAAATGGGATTCTGTCTTGTCTGTTGTCAGATCATGCAGTGCAGGGGCCACCTGTGAAAATGAACTAAATTCGTGACTTAAAATAGAAATAGATGAGCAAAAACAGGAGCAGATATTGGGGCACTTTCCACTACTCCATTGACCTGCCAATTCCACAGCCAATAGCAGAGGTAAATTGTGCGACCATGTAGAAATGCATCTGCAAAGGTCATTGGGGGCCAGTCTCAGGACATGGAACATTGAAGGAACCTTAGAGATTATCTAGAACAGCCAAGATAGAGCATGGTAAGCATTAACCATTGTGGTGGGGATTAAATGAAATAATTGGTGCAAAACCCTTAACACAGTGATTGGCATAGACTTGACATTCATCATTTTTATTTCCTGGAAGAACTTGTTCAAGGCCATACAGTACCAAGATTAGAACCCTCTGCCCCTGATCACTGATCCATGGCCCAGCCCAAGCTACCTTTGACCTCTTACCTTTACTTGCCTGTTTCCTGTTCCCTTGCTCACAGGAGCAGCACAGTGGAGTCAAGGGCTGGCGGTTAGCGTTTCCGCATGCACGTACCCATCCACCTACCCGTGGGGTGGCCTGGCGTGGGAGCCTTCTCCCTAGTGGCTCAGCCTGGAGGCTGAGAGCTGCTGTGGACATGGGGAAAGCCTAGGGTATTATTGAATAGAAATAGCTCTTCTGAGAGTATACAGACCTGGCACTGAGTACCTTCAAGGAGGGGTAAACATTCCTGTGGCTGAACTTATTACTAGAATCAACATGCAAAAGAAGAAAAGGTGGGTATTGTAATGGAGCAGGCCAAAGAGAGACAGTGCTTCGTAGCAGCCTCTGCACCCGCAGCGAGGCTGCACGTTGAGAAGAGAATGAAAAATTCCAGTGACTCTTGTCTTCCCAGACACACAAAACCTCTGGTGCTTAGTCACGCCTAATGGAAAATGGAAACCGAGAAAGCAGAAGTGAGGCTGGAGTGGTGTAGGGTAGTCATTAATCTATAGTCACTTCTGAGGAGAAAAGGTGGTTGCCCCCTTTTGTGCCCTGGCTAGTCAGGGCCAAGTTGCCATCAGAGACACCATAGCCATCAGGAAAACAGTCTTTAGAACAGCCGTGATGATAAGAGTCAATGGTTTCTGCAAACATTTAAGAGCTATATACACTATATGCAGAGTTGTGCACGTGCACACCCACACGCACACGCACACGCACACGCAGGTTGCTGCTTTCCAGGTGTTAAAACCCGTCCGTCCATTTTGAAGAGCCCCAGCCATAAAGCCCACTGATTGATTTTTGGAGCAGCCCATCCATCAGCGGTTGAGATCGCATTCTGACAGTGGAGCCGTGCACGGTACTAACTACTCAGTCCACCAAGTGCAAGTCCAAGTTGCAGAGCAGGAAGCTCTGTAGCTCTTCTAAAAGTCAAAATCGAAGTTTAGAAAACCAAAATTTTCCATTATTGATCATTTGGGGGATCGGATAATCCATAAGCTGTCATCATGCCAGGTGTCTAGAAAAGTGAAATTTATGGGAAAATATATGTAAAGGCAAAGAGGCTCTGTTGTTTTTATGAAAATAAATAGTAATGAATCATCCAGTCCTTACTGAGCATCTCATAGATGGTAATAATGTGTACTGAGTACGTATACTTCACTAGCACAGCTGTAAATGCTTTACATATTTTAACTCCCATCATTCTCATAACAACCCTATGAGATTACACCTGTTTTACAGATTATGGAGCTGAGGCCCTCCAAAGTGAAGTGACTTGTCCAAGGTCACAGAGTAACGTAGCGCAGGAACTGAGAATCTGCATCAGTTTTCCCAACCCACTGTGCCCCAGTGTGCCCCAGTGTGGATCTGTGGTGGCAGACACTTTGGTTAGGTTCTACCAAGATCACCAGCATTTTCCTCATTCATTCATCCATTCATTCAGCAGATGTTTATTGAGTTCCAAGTAGGTATCAGGCACCATGTTCAGTGATATGTGGGGTAGAGTTCCTCCCTTCACTGAACTAGAAGTGATGAAAATTCTGTATAAATAACTCTCTTGTAAGACAGAAATATGTGCCACTGCAGGTGGAATGCAGTGGGAGTCCTGGCGAGAGGGTATGATGTCTGATTCCTGGGACTGAGGAAGCTGCCATTGGAGGATGGGTCAGATTTGAGGTGCAGAGCTAGAGGAAGGACACTCCTGCCAGAGGGGACAGAGTACGCAGAGGCCCAGGAGCCGAGAAGCCTGGGGTGACAGGAGGCAGGTGGCCAGGTTCCGCAGGATGGAGGGAATGTGTGCCCCAGAGTCAGACTAACCAGAATGCAAATCCTGGTTCTACCACTTTCTAGTAATATTTTCTTAATTCTGCAGACTCTGGTTTTCTCCTCTGTGCAGGAGGGAAGCAGTCCCCTCTCACAGGGCACTGTGACTGTGAAATGCAAAAGTGATTATAAAATCCCAGGCATATTTGTGGTGTTCAGTGAATGGTAACTGTTGTTAGCGTTTGGAACACTATCAAGGAATGTTTGTCTTGGGGCCTTTCGCCCCTTCCTTGCCACCTCAGTGCCCAGTGCTTTCAGAGACCCACTCTTGTCCAGAGTTGGGCTGCCAGTTTAGCAACTGAAAACACAAGATGTCTAGTTAAATTTGAATTTCGGATAAACAACAAATAATTCAGTATAAGTATATCCCATGCAATGTTTAGGATATAGTTATACTAAAACGTTGTTTGTTGTTTCTCTGAAGTTCACATTTGTGGGCATCCTGTGTGGAGGGACAGCTCAGCAGTCGGATCAGCCCGTCTGCCTGTCTGGGGAAGGAGGACTCGTCTGTCTTCCAGTCTGCCCTCTAGGGCAGCAAAGGCTGGGCGCACAGCAGGCTTTGGTAGCGCCTTCAGATCACTCCCCGGGTAGAGGCAGTGAGTGCTGACGCTCTCACTGCGTGTGTGGGAGCACAGTGGGGTAGGATGTATTAAACAAGTCTTCATGGACCCGCGGCCCTCTTCCTTCAGAACATTCTCTCAGAAGGTTGGCAGAAGGGAGAGAGCCTTGGTCTGTACCTTGTGTCATGGAGTAAGAGCAAGCCCTCTTTCACAGAGTGTCTCTCAGGAACTGTGGCTGTCCCTTGTGCTGTGAGTGATGTGAGGCGGCCATACAGGCGTGATGGTAACTGACCAAATTCTCCTTGCACTGGTGAGTCTGAGGATCACAGTATGGGAGCTGGAAGGACAGTCCAGCTGCCTCACTTTAGAAGTGAAACAAAGAAGACCCAGCGAAGGAAAATGCACTGCCCAAGGCCACACAGCTATTCAGAATTTGAGTCTGAACTTGAGTCTGGGTCTGCTGCATTAGATTCTTCAGTAATAACAGAGGGCACCTGAGAATTCCTAGCACACTAGTTTGGTTGATTTTTGAACATTTTCTCTGGATTGCTTGGTATCGGTGGTCTCCGGATCCTCACTTGCCTGCACGTCTTTTGGCTTCATGCTTGACCTTCAGGCTGAGTCTCCTAAGCCCTAGGAGCAATATCACTGCTGGCAGGGAGTTCACGGCACTTTCTAAGACCAGCTTAAACTTGGCCCTCGCCATCAGTGCCTCCTTGCTGATCTCTTTGCCCCTCCCTGACCAAGAGTTCTGCTGTTGAGATGGAAAAATCCACCTCAGCGCACATGGCTTTTAACCTCAGTTTCAGAGGAATAATTTGCCCACATAACATGAGGTGAAAATTAAAACAAAGCAGGGCATAGATTTGAACAGAACAGTACCCTTGGGCTTAAGAATGACTTTGGCCTATTCTGCCCAGACTAGAATGATTATCTGGCTGCCAGAGAGTTCTTAGAGGAATCACTTTATTAGTGGTATCACTGGAGAGACGGTATTAGCCCTAAGACCAGCTTTATCTGCACACTCTGAAAGCAAACTTGACTGTGCAGGCAGAGCTGGACCACGTGGAAGCCCAGGGCAGCGGTCATGGGACCTTCCACTCTTTCTATTTTCTTGTTCTTGCCACAACCTGTCATGCGACCAAGAAAACTTGTTTTGAAAATGCTTGACAGCAAAACAACCTGTTCTCAGCCCTGGACAAGAGGGTTTGTCCTCTCTGACCATTTACGTACTGTGAGATGTTTGACTAGCTGCTGACTGGAAAAAATGAATTTGCTGTTTTCTTCTCATATTGTTCACAAGCAAGTGCCAGTGGCTTTCCAGGTCCTTGTTTCTCCTTTTTACCAGCCCTTCACCAGAGACATTTTAAGATTGTGTCTGAGTCCAGCTGAGTCCAGCTGAACATTAGCAACATATACTTATGAGGCTATAACTGATGGTGACATCTCTGTGTGTTGTCTTTCCCAATCCTATTAGATCTTAATCTGTGACTTTCCACTTGCATTTTGGCCCTCTCTGGTGAAGTTACATGTGTTGGTCAAAATCTCCAATGATCCCAGTAGCTAGTTTGACCTTCTACGCTGCTGGCTCTAAGGCCTGCAGTAGTATCTCTGTTCCTCCCATCAACCCATGCAGGTCTTGGTCCTGGATGGTCTTGGGTGGGACCTATGACTGTAAAGGAATCACTTCACTCCTCCTCTGCAAATTGAAGGTTGTACTAGATTAAGAATTGCCAAACAATAACCTGAGAGCAAATATAACCAGCCACCTGTTTTTATAAAGTTTTATTGGAACATAGCTACACCCATTCATTTACATATTGAACATGGCCACTATCACTACAAGGATAGAATTGAGTTGTAGGAGAACAGAGTATATGACCTGCTAAAATAAAGACACTTACGATCTGGTCCTTTACAGAAAAAGTTTGCTGATCCCTGGACTAGATAAGCTTTAGGGTTTTCAGATCCAGCTTTCTATGACTTCTGAACTTGTGGCCGTTCTCGTACAGCCAGGGCTCCGGAACTGACTGGTGAGGAGCTGAGGGGAGGAGGCCGCTCCTCACCCTGCAGTAGCCGCAACACAAAGCATACTTTCAGATTGTTGAAATCCACAGAGGGTGGGGGCTCATTTTGCTTTATTTTCAGAGTTTCCTGTGCTAATGCCTGTATTTGTCCATTGGTCTGCTGGCTCTGCATCCATGGTGCCTAGCAGTTTTGGGGAAAAGGCAGCCCCGCTGTGTAAGTCTGACGGTGTAAGTCAGTTGCATGGTTCAAGGGGGGACACTCGTTTGTACCTACAAGGAAGAAAATGCTGGTTTGTCTGCTTGATAACCATGACAGCAAAGGGAGCCCGAGGCTTCCTTGAGAACCTGTGTGGCTTCCTAAACCCGCCCCCACCCCCTCTCTGTCTGTGTTTGTCATAATCTCTAAGTCTGAGCAGTGGAATGAGGCAGAAGTAGCTCAGAGTGGTAGGGTAGGTAATGGCTCTGGTGGGAAAAACAGGAATGGGTCCTGAAGGTGCCTTAAAAATGCAGAGACTAGGAAAGAACCAATCTTTCTAATCTTTTTCCCCTAGTGCCAGTCCAAACAAGGTTCTAAAGTATAAAATCTGCATCCTAGTAGCACGCATCCCAGACCTATGTTCCAGAAGCATTTATAGGGAATACAAGGCATAGAATTGGACAATCCTCTTATCAGGGTCCCCGGGCCTAGAAAGAAGTACCCGCTTTAGGTTGGTGCAGAGTTCTACTAATAGCTTTGGGGAAGAAAAACATGCCCATTTTCTCTGGGCATAGAGCCCGGGAGAGCACACAGCTTGGTGAGTGGAGCAGGGGCTGGATGTCAGCCCTCACTTGCTCCCTTGGCCTGACGGCTCTGTGTAGGGCAGACACTGTGCTCCTCAATGCAGCAGCGATTCCTGATATCTGGTATCCTAGACATCTCTGGGGTCCTCTTATAGGGGCCTTGCTGGCCAACAGCAGGTTAACTCTGCTTGGCTTTGGTTTTTGAGACCACAGCAGCTTGGGCTGGTCCCTGTAAGCAGTGCTGCAGTACAGGAGGGTCTCAGAGTCTAGAAGATGGGCACCCCATGGCTGGGAGCAGAAAGACTTGGTCGTCTCCTGTCAGGCATTGTAGGCCCTGATCTAGTTTAGGACCTGGCTCATCTCTGCCAACTTCTTACCTAAAACTGGCTCGGCTTAAGGAATACACATGATATTCTACACAGTTATATCTCAAAGGTAACATGCTAGCAGTACAGAGAAATGTGCTAAGAGGTCCAGAGTAGACAAGCTCACAGTGGTGGGAACTGACCTCACTCCCGAGGCACTGGGTTACACATTGCCCAGTGTGTGATATTCTGCTGAGACACCCCTCCTCTGCAGGGTGTTTTGTCAGAATGGTCTTGAGAAGATTGTTATGAACTCTCCATGGGTGTGATGACTTTGTGGTCAGATCTGATTTCTACCTCTTAACTCACATTGGATTGTATTTGAGCCAGCCATGTGAGCCAATTTTAAAAGATTCCCAACCCACCCTTTTTATTTTGCATCTATCAGCAGTTCCCAGTATTTCAGAGGCTGGAAGATTGGAAAGAAAGAGGCTGGGAGACTACAGTAGCCAAGGACCCAATCTCTACTTCCTGACTTCTTTCTTGGTTCTGAAAGGCTGCTAGGAACAAGAGCGAATGTAGTTTGTAACTGTTTTGAGCCCCTAAAATATGCAGAGCACATTCTAAGGGTTAGAGTCCTGTAGACAAGAGCACTAGAGAGATGTGATGGGGGAATGGGGGGTGGTAGTGGGCATTAGTGCCTCTGAACTCATTAGAAAGGCTGATGAGAGCCCACTGGAGTCCACACTGAGGAATAGCCCTCTATGCCAGCATGGGACCAGGGGCCAGGGCCCGAGAGGAAGAACTCTTCCAGTTAGCAAATGTTTCTGATTTTAAACACTTACTACTCTAAATCATATGCTGATGATAATGCCCCTCACTTTCAGCTATAGATGCTAGGGCCAGACATGGGGTTGGGAGCAGCAGGGCCCTTCTAGTGGAATGTGGGTGTCTCAATGTCGTGCCTTCCTGCTCCAAGCCCGTGCCACAGAAGACACAGAAGACCCTTCAGCCCTGGCAGCGTGCTGTTGCCGGGCGCTGGCTCATGTCCAGATCCCATTCTGCCTTTAACATGCGCCTCTTTTTCATACACATGATTGTTGCTTGGATTAAAATGAGGCAGTTGTGAAAGTGTTTTATAAACTATCAAATACCAAGTATGAAGTTAGTTCATTTACTCATTCGACAACTATCAAATGCTTATGGGTGCAGGTACTAGTTAGGCAGTGATCCCAGGTGTCCAGATTCCCTCATTAAACAGGAGCCTTTCAATAAATGTTTATTGAATCAGTGTGACACGTGCTTTCCTCTGAGTGTGTGTATGTGGCTGTGTGAGGGGAGTGGAGGTGGGAGGAAGTGAAACTAACATGGTTTGAGGCCTTAGTGTGTGTGCCTGACACAACAACCCTGTGAGTCTTGTGGGCCCATGAGAGAGAAATACGTGAAGACTCGGAGTAACTTCCCGAGGCACACAGGCACTAAGTGGCAGAGCTGTGTATGAATTCAGTTCTCTTGGACTCGGAACTGTGTGTTCTTTCCTCTGAATAGGGTAGGAAAGGTTGCAAAGTAAAGGGACTCCCACAGAATGACACTAGCTGGTTCCATCTCTAATCCATTTTTCTTCTCCCAAGGATCCCCCAGTCAATGATCCAGGCCAAATCTAAGTCCAAAATGATCACCCCTGATTCTAGGCCAGAAAGCAGGACTCATGTGAAAGCAGAAGGAGGCTGGCTCCATCACCACAGGCCAAACTTCATGCTCACAAATGTGCAGGTTTTAGGAGAACAGCAGCCTTTGATGCATGCTCAAAATTCTTTCCATGGTCAGCCACTGTGAGAAAAATCTCACCCAAACAATGTATTCTTGGCAGAGGGAGGGTAGGCCTTTTCAGACATAAAGCTACCAGCCAGGACCCAGAATCATTTGAAGAAATTGTTGGTTTCCCCAGAAGACTTAGCCTTTTAAAATAAATTTTCAAATGATTTCATTTGCTCCTCTGCCCCCACCTCATCCTGAGGTCTCCCTTGCCTCTTAACTCCTTAAAGAAGAGGATGATCATGGAGCTCTTGTCCTCGTGTTGATTTTCAGCTCAGCATCAATGCATTCTTTTCTCAAGTTTCGCATCAAGTATTTATCCTAATAAAGAAGGGTTAAAAAAAAAAAAAAGAAGAAGAAGAAGAAGAAGAAAGAGAAAAGAACTGAAGACGTTATTGTCTGGCTTGGTCTTCAAGAAGCCATTCCTGCAATTGGAAGTTATTGCCTAGACTTAAGAATAGATTTAAGAAAGAAGGATATTCAGTCAGTCAGTCAGCAGAAAATTAGGGTATTTTTGTGTTACTGAGGTGCAGGCCCTAGAAATGAAGCCTCCAGTGTCTACACCAGATGAGGGAAAAGTCTAAAGAGCTACATTTAAAGCTGAGCAGACTCAGGCCCCCAGACCCAGCAACACCCAGGGACTCCTGCCCACAGTGCTCAGGAAGGCAGCCTGGCCTTGGGGCCTAGAACACATGGTGGAGGCCTCAGCTGTCTCCGTCAAGTTCATACAAAAGATTTCACTAAACCTCGGCAACTGTGAGCCACCAAGCTCTGCCCACGGCTGACCACAGAAGCAGACAACATGTGTACAAGAGACATCAATCAGCAACCAACCCTTGATAATTTAGGTAGCATTGTTTTGTTCCAGAAGGCAAAACTAAGACCCAGGGGCCAGATTTCAGTTTGGGAGAAGATCGTAACTGTTAGAAATGCCACTAAGGAAGAAGCCATCAGAATCCTGTCCCTCACGAAAGGGGTTCAGAAATGCTGTTAGGGCAAGTGTGGCCTTGGACAACAGGGTCCTAAGACCTCTTCCAACTGTGTGTGTCTCTGATTAGTGCCAAGTGAGTGGCTCGGCAGTTCATGCTGCAGAGTGTCAGAGGCAGCACAAATGACAGTGGGCTGGGTTGGCGGTGGCAGGCTCTGTGGAAGGCCTAAAGCTCATGCCAGGCCTGGAGGGTGTGGAGGTTTGGGGTAGATAGAGAGGCCCCCAACATGTTGCATGGTTCAGGAAAGTACCCTTTACCTGCAAAGTAAAGGGACTCCTACAAAGGGAAATTAATTATTGTTTTTGATACACTTTAAGACTCCCCCGATGAAAGACCTTATATAAATGCAAATTATTATTATTGTTATTAGAGGCGCTAGCCATCCGGCCTGCCCTGGTGTAGCTCAGAGCAAAAGAAAAAAAGATGCTCAGGTGGAAAATTAGCTCTGGTTATTCCAGAGCAATTGCAGTAAGAAAGAGCAGCCAAGGACGGCTTGACCCGGAACTGTGAAAGTGGAGCCAGCTGATTCCGACCAGGGTCAGCCTGAGCTCTCCGCTCTGGGAGTCAGACGTCTTTGTTTCCCCCGGAGGCCGGGGCCCTGCTTGGATTTATTCTTTGACCCCTACAGGAACCAAACCTTTATTAGCAGAGGAGCTAACCATGAATGAGTGTGTGTTGTTTGTCTGCTGCTCTGAAGGGTGGAAGGAAGATTGCCAGGGTGGATGCTGGCCATCCATTCTGGGGGTCCTAAGTCAGATCTGGAGACAAAGGGGAGATACACAGAAACCTCAGACATGCACAGTGCCTCTGAGGATGCTTATTAAGGCTCTTAAGGGAACCCCTCTAGCAAAGCACAGGGAGAGGTCACTTGTTAATTACTGCTTCCACTTTAGAAACTCTATCTGGCTAAAGTGGTTGAATTAATACCAAAGCAATAATAAAAATAATGGGTAACAGTATATTAGACCTAGAAGTGAACTCAGAAGCCATCCCTTCACTTTACAGATGAGGCATCTGGGTCAGAGAGGTGAAGTGCTCATCCAAGGTCACAAAGCAAGTGAAAAGCAGAGCTAGGATCACAACTCAAGCCTCCCCATTTCTGTAATGTTGGGCTCAATTATGTTGGGATAACAATACCTCCCATCTTATAGTGCTTTCCAGACATAGTACTTCTCAACAATCCTGAGGAGTTTTAAGATGCCAAATGACTCTGTGTTAGAGGAACCTTCTGTGTTCCCTTTGCTCTTCTGGGGCTCATTATTTAGAGCACATTTATGGTGCCTCTGTGTGTACCTGGTGGGTTGCACATGCCCTTCTCGTGCTTTCTTTGCCTCCTCCCAGACACAGCTTCATTCTCCTAGGGTGCGTTAGTGCTTCCAGGAACCAGATGGTCAAGCAAGAGTGAAGTCAAATTCATGCCTTTTGTCCTTTGTTATCACAATCATAATTCTACCGAAAAGCTACCCAATGTAGGTCCTTAGATGAGGGATAAAGATACCAGTCAACACCTTTGTACACACAAACCTGCAAGAAGGAGGACCATTCAGGGGATTCCTAAGAACAAGTGTAGGTGTAACGGGAGTTGGTGGTAAGTAGCTCTCGAGATTCATGACGGGGCTGTTGGCAATTCCATTTTTAGTGGAGGAGACTGAAATACAGCTAAGATGTTTGGGAGGGGGAAGGTCACCACCAAATCAAGAAACTTTAGACATCGTCTGTCTCACTCACTCGTTGTACAGTGAGGAATGGGAGGAGTGACTCACTGTCATGCAGCAGATGGGGAGGCAGAGCCCCAGACCCCGCGCCCCACCGCCAGGCTCTCCCACGGGGAATCACGGTGGCATGGAAAGAATGTGCACTTTGAAGTCGAGCGGCTCAGGAGTCAGAAAGCACATAGCCACCTCTTAGATGTGTGAGCTTAAAAGAGTTACTTTGCATCTCTGATGAACTGTAGATGTCTCATTGGCAAAACGAGATAATATTTACCAGGTCGCAGGCCCATTAGGAGGAGTAGAGTAAAATAATAAAGATCAAAATAAATAGCATGCTGTCTGGCAGGTAGTAGGCACCTCCCTTGCTTTATACTCCTGGCGCCTAGACTTTTACCACAATGCTAATCCACTACATGTAACTGAAACACGTTTCATGAAAAAAACGTGTCTTCCAGCCGTGATGCACTCTGTTTTTATTGAATTTAATTTTAATACTGGTCAGGACACACTAAATTGGTTTCACAGCATACTAATGGATTACACTCATCATTTGAACAAGCCTATTTGATACCATGTGTAGATATCACTTATCCACATTGTATGTATGTTCCTTTTTTCTGTCTGTCCTTCCCGCCATCCCTCTCTGTAAATGGTGCACAGTGCAGGGCTCTGAGCTGGAGCAGAGCAGAGTGAGCCCTCTGGACCAACAAGGCAGGTGAGCTCTTTCCACCTTCTGCCATGCACCTCATCATGATGAAGAAGACCCATAAGGCCCTCCACCTGCCAAAGGTTCTTCCTCTTCCTGCCAACCTGGAACTTCCCCACGTGCCAGCCCAGTTCCTGTCGAGGCCTCTGCACCCAACAGGGATGGTAGGCCTCTGGCATCCTCTCCCATTTAATAATTCCTTTATTTGGAATTGCTGCTTTTCCACTTGTGAGCTCAAAGAGCCAGGCATCTGGGGAGATGATTTCAGCCACCAGGTGAGGGTGATTAGAGTGAAAAGAAGAGGAACTTTGGCCATCCTTGCTGCCCCTCCCCTAGATCTTCAAGGGGCCTCTGTGAGCACCGAGCTAGGAGGGCGGATACCCGGAGTGATGGAGTGACCAAACACTGTACCCAAAAGGCAGCAGGCGGGTCCCAAGCAGCATGAGCAGCATGAGCTGCAGCCTTTAGATGTGGAGAGTCCAGTGGGAGAGACCAAATTTATAATCAGGCAAACACTTAAAAGCCCCAGAGAAACTGTCTGGGAAGGAGAAGATAGTTTTATGTCCCAAAGAATTAATCTCCTAAGTATTGTCTTAGTCCTTTGGGGGCCTGGCACTTTTCTTTGGGGGCTGATGCCTGGCAGTGCTGAGCATAAGCCTTTAGGCAGCATCCCCACCAGGGTGTGACTTGGGGTCTGGACCCCACACTGGCCAGGACCCACACTCTGAACAGTCACCTCAGCTGGAACCCTGAGCATTTCCTCTTTGAGGTCCATCCCTTGGTTTTTCCCCTTTTGCTGACTAAGTAGGGGAGGGTAATCTGTGACCTTGGTGGTGATTCACTCATCAGCCAGGCGACCAGTTCTCCCCAGCAGTTCATCGCAGGTGGGCCACAGATTGAGCAGAGGACTTGAGGGGCCTGCTGCTAAGGCACCTGCCACCTGAGGCACTCCAGACAGGTGGAGATGGGGATACAAGATGAGCACAAGGCTCCACTTTCCTTAGTTCTCTGCACCCAGTACCTGACCTCAGCCCAGCCAGGTGTACCGTATCAGGTGGGCCCCAGCCAACTCTGGAGAAAGACCTGTGGTAACAGCTGTCATTATTCTGTGCCATATGAAGGGGACCATCAACTTCTCTGGCTTTCAATTTTCCCTTCCCATTAATGATTAGACTATATGACCTCTGAGGTTTCTTTCTGTTAAAAAATTCCATAATTCTAATGTACATCTTTAAATAAGCCACATGTTTATATTAATTTGAGAAATATGTATCGAGGGCCTGCATGTTAGACACTATTCTTGAATCTGGGATGCAAAGATAGATGTCAATGGGTCTTGCCATCAGGGAGTTTCTAGCGGGGTGTGGGAGAGTGGTTGGGATATGGCAGATGCATGTGCACAGAGACGGAGCCCAGAGGCGGAAAGCAGCCCTGTGGCTGGGGAGGGCTCCGAAGCCCATGAGGACTGCCCTGTTGCTCCATCTCGTTTGGCCGCCTGACCCCCTCCTGTCCTCCTCCACCTTCTTGTACACTGCACCAGGGGCTGCCCTGGGAGCAGGGAGCAAGGCCTGCAGTAGCAGACACTGGCTGTAGGCTGCCCTGGCCCGAAGGAACTGGCCAGGCTCCAGAGAGCCTCCTTGGAGTGCCTCAGAAGGAGAGAGAACCACTAGGTAATTTTGATCATTTTAGTAAGCATTTAAAAATACCCTATGATTTAGAAGGAGCCAGATTTCATCCCAATACTTTGATGTCTAGAAATGGATCCCAGTTGGTTGTTTGTTGAAGTCCTAAATAGCTTTTGCTTTAATTCAACACATACTGACACTACAGCCTCGGCTGTCTTAACAGGCGAAGAGCCCGAGCAATATAAGACATAGTCTAGTCACCAGTCTCAGCATCTCAGACTCAGGGTAGACTGTGGCTGGGTCTCAGGTGGGAGGCCTCGTGTGCCATGGAATACATAGAGGGGAGGTTTCAGCTGAGGGCCAGGGCCACTGCCCGATGCTGTGAGCATGTGATATTTTGTTCTTAGTATAATATCAAGCTTTTGTATCTCAAGTGCACTAATTTTCTTGTTTTGCAAGTTTGGACCCCCTAAAAATGAAGCAGGCCTGCCACAGGGTTGGCGCCTCTCGGGAGACTGTACGTGAGCCAGTTACAACCACCGGTTTGTTCCTGAAGCCCCACCAGAGAGCCAGGCTGCCATCGCCCGGGGCACAACTATAGAATAAGCTCTCGTTGCGCCAGTCACTTGCTCACCAGGGCACCCACATTTGGGTGGGCAGTCTTCACAGGGGCCTTTGGAGCGTTGGGGTGAAGGGCACTGAAGTAGAACTGGTCTCTTTGTAGAGATCCTATTATGAGTGGTGACCCCTTTGACACGGGGAGAGTGACCCCAAATGAGTCAGTATTTACAGTGGCCATTCAGGACAATGAGGACAAGGCAAGACCACAAGGAATGATTAGCAGGACTGTCTTACTATTTACAGGACGACTTTGATTTTCAGACCACAGTCGGTCTGCATATGACTGATTGAAAACATGTGTCAGTTGAAGTCACAGCTGCAGAAGAAAACTGGAAAAAGAAATGAGCGTTAGATGTTTTGAAACTTGCCTCAGTTTGCCAAAATGAATTCTGACTTGATTTATATGTTCTTGGTTTCCTGACAATGAGGGTCATGTCCCTGAACCACTTCTCTGGCCCTGCCCCACCCGCCCCACCCACCCCACCCACCCACCACCACACTGGCCTGACTCTGGCAAATGTCATAAGGCTCATCTTATGCTTGCCCAAAGAAAAGCATTTTTGAATTCCAGAAAGAGCCTACTTTTGGTCCAGTTTTGGAAGAGAGAAACTATCTAGGCTCTTGCAAAATAAAAAGTCCTAAGTAAATGAGGCAGCAAGGTCCCCTCCCCGTGGTTGTGCCCCAATGAGAAGACGTGCTCCAGTGACACTGGGATCAGGGTGACATTGGGCAGGTGTCTTAACTCACTAAGCTTGTTTTCTCACCTACAAAGTGGGAGCATGGCTCCTGTCACACTGGACAGAATGAACTCCGGTGGGCACCAGCTGTGCACGCCTAACCTGCCTCACGTGGTTCCTTCTCTTTCCCAGAGGCCCCAAGCTCTTTGGGCTTTATAGTTCCTGTTTTTGTTTTCATTTTCTTAAAGTCATATTGATTCAGATTTTCAGTTGTTGATTTCATGGATTTTTATTCTTTTGAAAAGAGCCATTGAATAAATAAAAATTATAATTCCAGTAAGAGAAAAACCCTGTCGATGAGACCTTGTCGAACAAGGGTTCTAACTGCCTCCTCCCCAGGCCTCTGAGCGCATTCCTGATGGTTCCCTGTCGTAACTCTCTCCAGTGCCCGCAGCGCCCCTTCCTTGGGAGTGTTTCTCCTAACAGCCCCGGCCCTCTTCTCGGGGGGAGCACAGAGGGCTGGCGGAGGGAAACAGGCCTCCTGTCCTCATAAGCTGCCTGTGCTGCCTCCAAACATCTGCGTGGAGCTCTCCAGTGTCCATCGCTGCCCTGGCCTGTTTGTGAAAGACAGAGAATCAAGATGGCGGTCAGGTCAGGTGGCTTGCTCAGGGCCCTGTGGATATCTCAGAACCGTAACTAGGTGGCACTTAGAGATCAGGTGTAAATCTTCCTGTTGCAGGTGAAGAAACTGAGTCCAAGTTCCCGATGACAAAACAAGCCAGGGAGTGGACTAGAACCCATGTCTTCTGCATCCCAGTTCAATGCTCTTTCCACTCCCCACACTGCCTCCCCGTCACGATGCATGCTGTCCTGAACAGAGAAAGATCCGTTTGAGGCCAGCTTTAGGACCCCCATCATGGGCAGTCAGAGCCCTGTGATTCTTAACCATCCATCCAGTTCACGGCTTCCGCCTACCCCCGATCAAGCCTTTGGCCAGAGCTGCACATGGGAGCACACCAGCAGGTTGGGGCAGGAAGGGCGTGCGGGTGCCTCTCACTATAGAACTCATTCTTAGATACCACAAATGCGCCACTAGCAGCTCTGGACTGGATTTGAGGAGACGCGCCGTGTCCCAGCAGCCTCAGCTGGGTGGTCATCCCTGAGGCCAGCTGTCACTGTGCCTCCAACTACCTGCTTTATAAGACAAGTGGAGAAGTGACCCAAGAAGCCACAAGGGAAGGAATGAACTGAGGATGAGGACTCCGGGACTGCTGTTTCCACACACGGTCCTACTGTCTCCACAGACTGAGCCCCTCCCTCTCAGACCCAGCTTGGTCCTTTGTCAGCAGTTGACATCTATTGATCATCTGTTATGCCAGGTGCCAAGCCAAGTGCTTCCTTGGAGCATCTCATTTAATCCTCACGAGGATTACCCTTTAAGGCCGGCATTATTATTCCCCTTTGTAGTTGAAGACACTAAAACTAAAGTGATGAGTCATTTGCGCAAGCAATACAGTAAGGAGCCAGGCCTGGGCTCAGCCTTGAGCCCAGGTGTGGCTGGCTCCAGAGCCCACACTGCACCACCTGTCCTTCACAGCCCACAGCCACAGGGCCCCAGACATCGTCAGGCTCGGCCACCTGCTTTGTAGATGTGCCCAGAGAAGAGCTTTACCCCTGGATTCAAGATCTAGAAGAGCAGACTCGCTGGGCAGTTCAGTCCCCAACTCCTGCTCCAAGAAGTCTGTCTGCTCTGTGCCTGTGTGCCGAGGCCAGGCCAGAACCAATCCTCCGAGGTCACGGAAAACCTGCCCAGCCTCGCCCGGTGTCAGTTCTTTTAGTTTCATTCTCCTAACCTGAGACTCTAAAATTGGACTGAGTTATGATTTTATAAAACCCAGAGCAAAGGGATTGAGATCAGTGAAGAGGGTCAGAACCTCACTTTGTCCTAAGGCATACTGAGCTCCAGTTTGCTCTAAAAATAAACTCCCTTCCCCTGTGACTGGAATGAGGAGCTTGACCGCCACGGGGTCCTCTCCCTGCTGTCCGGAAGTCTTGGCCAGTTAATGGGGAGGTGAGGAGACCTTCCCTCCCCCACCACGTAACACACACTTTTAAAGCTTGCCATACACTTTGTCTTTGGGTCAAAGATTTTTTAAAAGGTGACAGATAACTAGTGCCAATGGCAAGATATACTCTGGGCAGCTCTTCGTTTTCTCCAAGAAAAAAGAAAAAAAGTGGAGTAAATGAAAACAGTGCTTTAACAAAATCTATACATGGGTGGGAGCCATTGTTGCTTCCTTTTCCACCTCTTCCCTCTCCCTTTACTGACTTGCGGATGGGCTGAGAGGCACTCACTGACAGCTGGTAGCATCATGCCTTTAAATAGCCCTTCTCCGCGCTGCTTCCCCCCCGGTGTCACGCAGTTCACCCTGGCAGGGGAAGCCCAGGACAGGACAGGAAACTTCAGAACTTTCTGAGGGAGGAAAGAACTTGCTGTAAGATATGCTCCCTCTTGCCAAGACCTTTTGGTTTAAGGAGCTTGCGCTACTACAGCCACTTCCCCTAGAAGTTTCCAAGGAAAAATTAAGCTGCTCCTTCCTCCTCCCGTTGTCCCTTGTGAGTGTCACATCAGGGTGGGCTCGTCCCCACTGCTCTCCACGAGGAGACAGAGCTCAGGGCTTCTCGCTCTAGGTCTAGGGCCCTCTCTACTCCATCACTGTCCCCCCTCTTCATAAGAACGACGTGGCATGGGACAGTGGAGAGGAAAGGGCTTTGAGGTCATACGTCTCAGGGAAGGTGATGGTTCAGCTGGCTCAGGACCGTGTTGAGCAAGATGTGGATGAAGGAGGGGGCTTCATCTCTCTTTTTCTTTACGTGTTGGCATAGTTTAAAGTTTGAGAATGGATTACATTTTCTTCCTCCATACTTGAATATTACATTTGTCTGCTTCCTGGGGTTGCTCTCCCTCACTTTGTTAAACAGCATGTAATGGACATGGCTTAACTGCTTCCCGCAAACTGGTGGCTGTCAGTAGTTACCTTAATTACAGCCACAAAGGCCTCACTGAGTGTTCTCTGTGGGCAGGCCTGTGGGGTCACCAAGAAGAGGATGTGCTCCCCGCTTTCCAGGGCTGGCACAGCAGCCCAGCAAGCAAGATGTGAGCACATGTGACAGATGCCCTGGGAGAATCACAAAGAGTATCTGTGAGCAGGGAGAGAACTGTCTGGTGACCAGAGAAGTCTTGATGGGAGCGAGGACATTTGGCCTGAGCATGAATAAGACGCAGAGGTGGAGAATGACATGCACGGGGAAGAGCAAGCGGCTGAATTGTGGGCGGCCAGGGAGAGCTCACATCCTAGACATGCATGGGCTTCTGGGGGTCTGTCGCATCCCCCAGTGGCATGTAACATCGCAGTGGGGAGACTTACCTGCAGTGTTTCTGGGAGATCATCCTTGGCTTTTTTAGATTCTCAAAGTGTTTGTGTGTGGGAGGGGGAGTGGTTTCAAGATTCCAAAAGTGTACTGGAGAAAAAGGTTAATTTTTTTTTTTTTAATATGTTCTGGATGGAGCCAGAGAGTGAAAGTCATAGAGTGCCAGGCAGTGAGTTTGGGGAACACGAAGATGCTTGGTTGGGTTCGTGACTGCTCGCTGAGAATTTAGTAGTAGCAGCAGAAAGGTGAAGTTGGCCTTGTGTCTAGGGGAGCAACAGGCCTCTACAGCAATTTTGTTGAAAGGTAACAAGACAGAAAGCCAGAAGGTGTCAGGGAGGAGAAGGGGACATTGGGAGGAAGAAGAACCCGCAGGATGAATTCAGCACAGGGGTCTAGGGAGAAGTGGGAGCAGGGTCCCCTTACAAAAGTGCAGATGGGCCAGAGCACTTTCAAAGACCTAATACCAGGGAGCACTTCATTTGGGACACACACGCTCGTTTAAATTACAGAGACATCAGGGTCAGTGTCCTGCAGGTGATGCTGTGTGATGTCACACAGAAGGGGGCTTCCAGCGCAGGGGGCCAACATTGAAGTGCAGGGAGGTTTCAGAGGCTCGGATTGAGAAAGCCCGAGCAAAGTGGTGAAATTCAAAACAGAGTTTCAGGTGGCTCGGTGTTGGGGGACGGGGAGGCAGTCGGGTGTCACCACTAACTGCACTGTGCTATGATCTGGGGTGGCCCCGGCCTGCTGAGTTGCATGGGCTACTCACCCCTGCACCAGAGGATCCTTGTTTGAGTTTTTAGGACTCCTGAGCGCCTTCGCTCTCTTCTCACTGCTTCGGCTGCTCTGTCTCCTGCCCTTAAGTTAGCTCCTCTGCTCCTTCTATGCGCTGTTCTAATCTCCTGGGAGCCTGGCGCACCAAGCTTATTGGAGCCATATCCTACGTAACGTGGACTGTGGGAGGCTCCTTGGGTGAGGTGCCTAAGGCCTTTGCAGTCTGGGTAACAGGTCTTCTTGGTGGCCCTTCCTAGTTCATGTCACGATTCTGGGTGAGCCACTTGAGTAAGGGGTGACTACTCTGATCCCCTGGGCATCAGTGGCAGGGGAGGAGGAAGTAGGAGGCAAGCCTGGCTGACCAGGGCATGGGATGCCCACCCTGACTTCTCCAGCTTCCTTTCCCTCTACTGACTTTCTCACCCTTTATCTTCCGGCAGATCTTTTGGTTCCCAGCTCACAGCTAGCCATCCCATGCCCCCCCGAGCCTCTGCGGCTGCTGTGTCTTTTGCCTAGAACGCCCACAATGCCTACTGTGCCTTGTGATGGCCCCAGACTGGTGCCTTACCACTCAGTATCACTTACGTGTCCGTCTCCTCCTCTAAACCGAGACCTCCTGCGTGGCGGGTGCCACACCTGGGTCATCTCAAACCCTGGCACCTCATACAGCGCCTGGCACACAGTCAGCCCTGCACAGGCCCCTCTCCTGATGGGCGATGTAGAGCCCGCTTCCACAGATTCAAATCCGGGTGCCAGACAGTCTAAACAGCAGAGGGGTGTGCCCCAGATCCTGCCCCTGGTCTGTGACTGACCAGGGAAGGTTTTTTGATAACCAGTCTGGCTTTCTTTCCAGCAGAACAAACTACATGTAAGTTTAGAAATAAATGTAGACCATGGGTCACTTAGAAATCCTTTTTATTAGACCCTCTTTGTCTGCATGAAGTCAGAGATCCAGCTGAGTGAAAAGTGCAACCCTCGTGACATTTCAGATCACCAAAACAGCTGGGTGTTTGGCTTGGTCACACTGGGGCTTGAAGCCTTTGTCTTATGCCTGGGAAACGGCAGACGGAACCTGAGAACTGATGTCTAATAGGAGTTGGCGGCCAGGAGGGCCTGCGTACAGGCCCTTTAAATATTCGTGCAAGATAACACAGTAGTGAAGTGCATGTTCCTCCCTTGGAAAAATCCAGAAGGCTTTGCATCAGCAGGAAGGAAAATCCAACCCAAGATGCATGAACAATAAATAACAACTGTTCTGAGTTAGGTTGAAAGCTCTGAGTTGCACTTTTTTTCAAATTGTTTGTGCTAACCACAATTTTTTTTTCCCTCTCTTTCCCACCAGGGCTTATTTCAAAACCTTTGTCCCTCAGTTCCAGGAGGCAGCCTTTGCCAATGGAAAGCTCTAGGAAACACCACTCTTGAGAGGTGGCCAGCCAGACTACTCCGTCCACATGCGTGTCAGCACATATGGCCGTTTCCTGGAAGCCACTCGGAATGTCTTCATGGCAGTGTTTTGCTCACACAGCAGCTTTGCGTGTCCTGTCTGGAACCCAAACAAGCTGGCTGGCGGTAACCTGTCCTTGAGCCCCCTACCTCTGGTTGCTCCCTCTTTGTTGCCTTCCGTATATTTCTTAGTTGGAAGAAATAAAGTCACAAATTATGATGCAATGTTTTTCCAGGGAAAGTAAGACATCGTAAATGCACACACCCTGATTCCAAAGACCTTGTCTCTGAGACCGTTTTTAAATTTTAAGATTAAACCCCCTTTTTCCTTTATCCCCCCGCCAGAACTAATGTCTTGTGTGTGTGTGTGTGTGTGTGTGTGTGTGTGTGTGTGTGTGTGTGTCTGTGTGTCTGTGTGTCTGTGTGTGTATGTGTGAGAGAGAGAGAGAGAGAGACTTACACTCACCATTCCCCCCTGGGGGGCCGTACTCTGTGGAAAAGGCCTGACTGAATCTGACCACCCTGCAGTTTCGGCCGTCCCCCTGCCAGGCCCCAGGCTAGAGCTCAGGAACCACTGGGATGTAGCACCAACCACCCCCTACTCCTCCAGCTCCCTGCGTGCACCATGGGCACAGCCCATCCTGACCCAGGAGGCAGTCATTAAAGCTTGCTGAACACGTCCGTGACTCTGTCCCTCTCTCCACTCACCCCGCCTAAGCTAATGGCAGAGCTAGTGGGGCCTTTGCAGTACTGTGCGAATTGCACCTGAAACACCCGCAGGGTCCTTGGGTCGTCACTGGCCTGTGTGCTGTCCAGGCTCAGGCCCACGGCTCTGCCATCCAGGAACAGAGCCGGGGGGGATAGTGTGTCTCCTGAACTTACGGATTGTTGGAGCCAGACAAGGTCTCAGCAGTCAACTTGTTTCCACCCCCGACTACTCTCCCCTGAGTACAGAGGAGAAAACTGTGGTTTAAGAGCTACAGAAACCCTCCCAGAAAATTAGAAGCAGACCTGGGAGATGGGAGCCAGGCCTCTTCATGTCGTTACATGACACCCCTTAATTCACACACCAATTGACTACAGCCAACTTGATGGCTTTACAATATTTACAGTTTAATTGAACATCATCCCACCCTGAAGGCTGTCACCCTAGGGAAGTGGGACCTATGTACAGAGGAGAGAGACGCACACAGCTAAACCCACTTGTCTTCCCGGTCGAAGGTGAAGCCTTGGCCCCCGCTGCTGTGGGGCCATACGGGGTTTAACCCAGCCTCTCTCTATTCCCTCAGTTCCCTTCGTAGCTCTCAGAGCCCACTTCTACCATGTGAGTCTGGAAGGGAGTCAGCTCGGGTCTGTGTGGGGACCAGTGAGGACTGCCTCCCCTGCCTGTGTCCTCCGCTCCCAGGGATGTGCTCAGGAGGCAGGGCCCAGCCCGAACAGGCTCGCGGCCTCGTCATGCACTGGACGCTGCCCAGCCCGGATCTTTCCCCACGTGGGTACTTTGCCCCTCGCCCTGAAACCTTGGGAACTCCCATGACAGAAAACAGTCCAGTGGCCTGTGTCCACGCCCCAGCTCTCCCATTGGCTGGCTGGGTGACCTTGAGTAAATCCTTTTCCTCTGTAATAAAAGGACTCAACTCATCAGAATCACCCAGGAGCTTTTTAAAGCACTGCTCTGGGCTGCACTGCAGGCCTGCTAGATCAGGGCTCACCAGCCAGGCTTAGGCATCTGGATTTTGATAACAACCCCCGGGAGATTCTGTTAAGGGGTCATGATGCCCTCAGCCAGCTGAGCGCCCTCTCTACCTCAGGGCAGCAGTGGGTGAAGCTTCACTCTCTGCTCCACGGCACTGTCGCTTAGGATTGATTGAGGTGGCCGCCCTCCCCTCATGGAGGGGCACAGGGTGGGCTTACTGCCTACAAAGCCCAGGGTTTGCTTTAGACCCAGCAGGGGTTTCCAGCTCCAGTTCTAGCGGAGGCAGTTGTGGGATGGGATGAGGTCGTGTAGCCTGGACCCTTGGCATTTCCACCAGCAGGTCAGTAGTGACAGCAGTGTGATCTGGGAGTGGGCCTCCCACCCTGCCAACCTCTGCGGGTCCGCAATGCTCAGGCTGACCAGGTGACTAACTACTGGGCCCACACGGCTGCAAAGCAGGCGGTCCAGCTCAGGAGTGCTGTCACACACGTCACCTCAACCTCGGCACATCTCTGCAGCAGTGGAGTAATCACATGATCAGAAGGGTCACGAGGGTCACCCGCGGTCGGTCCCAGCCCAGGCTCCTGGCCAGGAATGCAGGGTTGCTCTTCACATGTATCCATACCCCAAGTAAACGGGGGCTTATTTTTTTTCCCCCGCAGTAAAGGATGATGTGCTATGAATAAGCTTGTGAGCATGTAGATAATGTGATTTTTAAAAAGACTTACAGCTCCCTTAGCACAGAGCGAGGGTTTAGACTGATTTTCTGAGGGGGAACCAAATAGGAGAAGGTGCTACCAGCAACTTCTTATTTCAGATGTCGGGGATTCAGAACCAGCATTTGTGAGATTTTATCTCTACCCCTCACCCCAGACAGCAACAGAAGCAAGTGGTGCTGCAAATGGGTGACAGTCACCTGTATGTTTTCAAACATTTCTTGCTGGCTCCGCCCATCATTGAGCATTGTACTGCACACAGTGCAGCCCAGGACTAATTAGTAAATGACTGTAAAATGCTTTGAAGATGGAAAGTGCCATGTATGAGAGCACATTATTACCTCGTAAATCCTGTCTCCAGCTTACTCAGCCCTTGTAATTTCAATGAATCTTTAGCTCAGCGCAGTCAAGGAAGAGAACTCAGATGTGTTTACTAATAATACCTAGATATGATTAGGGCATCTCCTGGGGAGTCCTGGGGAGGAGACCTGGGCAGCCAGTGTGTGCAGCCCGCTCCCGGCCACGGGCTGGCTTCCTGAGGACCCAATACCCACAGGCAGGCGGAGCTCCATTTGAGAGCCCATTTCTTCTGGGATGAACTGGAAAGAATATGAGCTTGAGGAACAGAGAGACTTATATTTGAATCCTGGCTCTGCCCACTTAGTGGCTGGTAAATATTTAACAAGCAGTTCTTCAGAAGTTTAAAAAAGAGAAAAGAGGCAGGGGCTCCAATTTGTACTGTGTGCCAGTTTTTCGATGTGTGACTGCTCCCACCATGATGGCCGATCTCAGGCTCTGAGCCGGAGTGGGATCACCAGATGCAGAATGGGGAAGGGCAGGGAGGGAGGGCCTTTGTGGTGGGAGCCTTGATGGGTCTTCACTGACTCTGAGTTTCCTTTTCCTCATCTGTAAAATGGGAACAAATAACATTTGCCTCCCAGGGTCGCGAGAATCAAAAAAAAAAAAAGTACATAGAGCACTAGCTAGGATGCTGGTGGCTGTTATTACTGCAGACCAGGAAAAGGATTCTCTGCTGTTGACCTTGGCCTCTTTATGAAAAGTCAGAATGCCCCTATTAAAAAGTTCTGCCAGCAAATGTGGCCGCCAGTAGCTGTGGCCGTTAGAGGAGTGACCCTGGGAAGACAAAATGATGAGTCACCGTGATTTTAACGAATGAGAGATGAGATGTGTCTGTGGGTGTCCCCCCACCCCCGCTTCCACACACACACACACACACACACACACACACACACACACACACACTCTCTGGGTGTTGCTCTCTCTGGCGGGCTGCAGGCTCTGGGCAGCACTTGCGAACAAGCAACCCACTGACCCGTTTGTTCTCCCTGGCCGTGCTTTCCCACACGCGGGAAAATCACAGCAGGCAGCTCACTTTTGCTTCTGACTCAGTTTCAGTTCCTGATGGCTACGGACTCTTGTTTCGGGGTTACAGCCTTGCCAGAGAAACAACCACATTCGGTTGCTTGGGCCTATAAATAGAACCAGCCCCAAACCTGCCCCAGTTCATGGGGACTGGCCCGTCCCACGGTTCTTAACGTGAATGTGAAGAACAGCATCTCACGGTGAGATGACATTGAATTCTATTAATGGCATCATAATTAATTCATTGGTGCTTTTTCAAATGAAAATGAGAAGAAACATCACCTTTTGTTTATGCACACATGGTGCTTAGTACAGTACCCTTGGAGTAAGAGTTGGGAGAGTAGACCAGATGTCAGATAGAAGGGTGCTGGGTGGATAGTAATGGCGATAGCTGCCCTTATTAGCTATGAGAGGTGTTCTGTACTAGCTACACTTTATATGTTGTCTTTTTAAATCCTCAGAACAACTAAATGACGGTAAGCGTTATTATCCCCATTTTATAGATAAAGAAACCGAGCCTGAAAGAGGTTAGATAACTTACCCAAGGACAGGAAGCTGGTATATTTACTCATCCATTCATCCATTCTACTTCCTCTCTCTTCTCTCTCTTTCTTTCCTTCCTGCCCTCCCTTCTTCCTTCTCTTCCTTTCCATCCCCCTTTATTACACAAAGGAAGTAAAGCCAGGTCTGTCTGTGTCTATCTACTTCCCTTATCCAGTGTTCCCAAATGAAGCGATAGTTATTGAGCATCTACTGTATACAGGCCCTGTATAAGTCATTCACATCCTTGTTTTTATTATCTTCCACAGGAGAGGGGCTTGGAGTGGTTGGGACGGGCTGAGAGCAGATGGAAGCAGGAGTCAGGCCAAGGTGTGCTGGGTCCAAGGCCAGACTTCACCACGCGGGTTCTGTGTGTCTGCCTGCTCCCCAGCTAAGACATACTTTGAAGCAGTCTGTGCATATGCAGATAGGACTACTACATGGCGCTCTCACGCGCTGTCTCTCTCTCTCTCTCTTCTCTCTCTCTCTCTCTCTCTCTCTCTCTCTCTCTCTCTCTTTATATATACACACACACACACACACACACACACACACACACACATACACACATGCACACCAACTGATTTTCAGATGGTTGAATCAGGACTAGCCCTGAGTTGGAAAAAATCTGACTTTAAAGCTCGTCATATTCTCGGGTTAAAGTCCAAAACGCATTTGGTCGAAATAATGGCCCCATATCTGAGGAAAACAAAATGAAAATACCTGTCACAATTAATAAGGAAAATTACCAAGGTATTGCCAAAGACAGAGGGATCCAGGGACTGATTATAGGTTAAATATGAAGTAACTCCAGGGGTAATTTCCTTCAGGGTTCCCATATTTGTTCTTTCTTTCATTCTTCTCTGATCCCTTTGAAAGAACCACGCTTTACAAGCCTGAGAGGTCATGCTTGGGGTCATGAGAATTATGACTAATCATGGCAATAAAAGTGGCCCCACAAGCAACCCAGGAATGACCAGAATGACCCTCCCTGCTCTGGGCCAGCTGCCTTTGTACCACCTCGGGCGAGCCAAATGGCATGTGGAGGGAGTGACAGACACTCGTTTCTCCGAAACAGGAATGCGCCACCCCCTTCAAAGCCCCAGAGAACTGAGTCCCTCTCTGGAAGTCTCCTCGTTGGAACACACCCTCTAAGCCAGTCTCAGAGCCACCCGAGAAAGTCATTCCTTTCCAACTCCATGATCACACCTGTGCTGCAGAACGGAACTCCCAGCTCCCGGTAACCGCTGGCTGTTTGGACAGGTGCTGATAGAGTAGAGGCAGAGAAGGTCCAGGTGCCGTCTGGAATTGAGGTGGTTCGTGGGTGTTAACAGTGACAACCACCCTCTCGAGCACTGTACGTTGTATTCCGGGCCCTGTTCTGGGTCCTTTGCATCCGTTGCCTTCCTGGTCCTCGGACCTTCAGAGCACGAGGACAGGCTACCACTGAGAGCACCAAGGAAGGGTGTCAGGACTCTGATGGCAATTCCTGCTTAGGCCGAAAACCATTTGAGTAAGGCGAAGCCCACGGAATAAGAGTGTCACCTCCCCGAAGGACAATGTCAAAGGATTCAGTAGTCATTTGGTGCATAAGTTCAAGTAGGTCTGGGGCAGGATTTTACCTTGGACTCGTTTCACAGCCTGTCCTGGGCTGGTGTCATGCCTGAGGACACGCAGTCTGGGAGGGGTCAGCCTCCCGTGGCAAGACGCCCTGGGTGTTGGGGGGCTCCTCAGAGGCTCGTTCACCGAGCGCATACCCAGCACTGACACCCCGCCGGGCTTTAGGTGACTCCGATGGCCCTTGTCCTGCCTCGTGCCCGGCACAGGCCCAGGACTGGGAGGACTCCTCACCCCACTGCACAGCGGGGCACTCGGCCTGCGTGGGCTGACGGGTTGCACAACCCAGCCGCTGCCTCTGCCTGTCTCCCTGCCCTTTTCCACCCCAGGCTGTCCTCTGGGCGCCTCCTCTGCCCCGCCTGCTATTGCCCCAGCCACCCGGGCCCAGTGGCCTCCCAACATCACCTGCTCCAGCTGATGTCAGTTGGCAGCTGACAGCCACCGGGGAGAAACCCCTTCGCCGAACTGACTCCAGGCTGGAGCCTCTCTCTCCGGTGAAACCAAGCTGTTGGCTTGTGGGAGCTGAGGCCTGTGGGCTCGAGCAGCCCACCTGAGTCAAACCTGCCTTCACTCTTACTAGAGGCGAGAACTTGAGCAAGTCCCCTGACCTCAGTTTCCTCCTCTGGGAAATGGGATTATTGCTTACATCATCTGCTGGCCGAAGGGCTCAGAGTTCGGACGTGTGAAATGCTTAACCAGCGTTGGCACATAGTAGGTACTCAGAAAAGGCTCTCTATGGTATTACTACCTTTTGCCCCCTTTTTATTCCTTTCTTACCTTTCATATCCCTGCCTTTAAGCTTCAGCTCACACACACACACACATACACACACACACACAGTCCATTTTTGCCCCTGCCTTACATAGATGTCAGTCCTTCCTAGATTGTCTGTGTCACCTTTTTTACCGGGGTCCCTCCCTGAGCCTATGCTAAGCAGCTTTACCTGGGGTCTCAAACTCTTTGTTTCAAAAGGTTTTGCTTATTAAATTGCATGTACTAAGTAATCATTTACCACCACCACCACCCACCCACCCTGCCTTACATTCTTGCTAGGGATCCCAGTTAGCTCCAGAGACTGGAAGTTCCCTCACTGAGTGGCATGTTTCCAGGAATGCTTTATTACCCGGGGTTCCTTCTCTCTGGTAAACACACAGAAAGCATTAGCCTTCCTTAAAACCTTGACTGTCAGCCATGGAACCCTTTACTGCTTTACAGGTTGGAAAGCCTGGTCTCCCCCGGGCCGGGCCCATGGTCTAACTGGAGAAGCGGGATGAACACGGTGTAACCATCACAGCTGTGGGGGACGAAAGCTCGGTCTCCAAAACCCTTCTCCCACTCGCTCACATGTGAACTGCCCTGGTCTTTACGGGCAGCTCAGAATAAGAAGAGAGTTTCCAGGGCTGAAGAGGGTAGCATCATCCAGAAACGCTGAGGAGTGTCCTACACCCCATGGAAGGACAGCTAGGCCTGCAGAGGCTGTAGGAAGAGGTGCTGAGTCCATCCTGGAGCCAGAAACCTTGACTGAGATGGGCCTAATGCAAGCAGGATGCTGGTGAGCCCATGAGCCCATGCTTGGACGGATAAGAATCAAACAGAAGAGAAAAACAGTGCCAGGCAGGCCTTCATCTGTTTATTGAGCACTTTCTGTGTGCCCAGAGGTGGGAGGTGCTGCTTCTGGGGAGAAGCAGGAATTGAATCCCATTTACGCATTTAACAGATGTCCATGAAGTCCCCCCTCTGTTCCTGGCAGTAGGGGTGTACAGGTGATAAGACCAACCCTGCCCCAGAAAAGCTGGAAGACAAGTACAGAGCCGCCAAGAGAGGCAATGATAAGCCATTTGGGAGAGCAGTGGATCTGCACTGCTTACTTTCAGCCCAGATAAATCAGGTAGGGCTTCCTGGAGGAGAGGCCAGCTGTGCACAGATTCTTGGCTCTACCAGTATTTTATGCCATGGCCTCATGGTGGTTCATCTTTCAGGTGGGCTTTTCAATTGGGCTGAGGAGCATGTGATACCTGGTTCTCGCGCATTCAATTATTTATTGAGCATCTACCTAGTCCCAGATACTATTCTAGACACTGGAGATAACAGCAGTGAATAAAGCATAGCAAATCCTGTCTTCATAGAACTTCCATCCCCGTAGGGGAGACAGCGTGAACCAGATGTGTAGTAAGTTGTGTAGTACATTAGGAGATAAGAGTGGAGAAGAAAAAACTGGGAGGTGTGGGCGTGTACTTTTAAGCAGGGTGGTCAAGGAAGGACCCACCGAGAAGGTACCATTTGAACAAAGGGACAGGGCATGGCTCACCTCTTCCTCCCCAAACCTGTCCCATTCCCAAGCCCCAGTATGGGCTTGCTTTCTTCCCCTGCCACCACCCCAGGAACCCACCCAGCGGAGTCAGTCCCTGCATCCAGAACCTCCAGAGGTGGCAGGTGAAGAGCAGTGATGCAGGAAGGTTGGGCTGAGTCCTGGCTGGCTGACCACACAGGACGTTAAGTTCTCTGAGTCTCAGACCCTCATCCGTAGCATCGTGATCCCTGTTCACAAGCTGGTTATGAGAATGAGGCAGCTCAGGCTTGGGGACACTCGGGACTGTGAAATGCCGCAGCTATGTAAGCAGATTGCCACTGCCCCTGTTTAACACAGAGTCTCTACTGCTGCCAGACCTGGGCCGGGGCCTGGTAGAGGTGCCCTGAGGACGTGGTGAAAATACCACAAACTGCAAAGAACATGGGTGCTGATACCCATCCTGCCTGTGCAACGCAGCCCGCCCCTGGAGACACCCGGCACGGACCTGGCAGTGAAGGGCAGAACAGGGAGCCCATGTGCCCACATGGCCGCCTTCCCCTCCCACTCAGCCTTAGAGGACCCGAGGCAGGCAAGCGGTGGCACGTGAGAAGGGCCTGCCTGGAAGCTCGGCCTTTGCAGTCCTGGATCAGCCCTAGGCGGGTGCGACCTGGAAGGTGGGCACCTGGACAGGTGTCACAATCTGAATGAGTTGCCCACCCTCCCACATCATCCCCATCAAAACTGCTAGTAGTGAGTCGTGATGTCTTTTGCCCATCACAAAAGGAGCAGAGAACAGAAATCACACACAACCCATCCTGACAGAACCACGTTTAGTGTGTAGGTGTCAACACTGTGCAACTAATATTTGTACCTATTCTGTGGCAGGAAACGATATCCCAGCCGAGGCCCGAGGAATAAAGGAATTTCCTTCCAGTCTTTCTGCTATTCATTTTTAACGTGTTTGAAAACAGTATAAAACAATTGGTATCCTGTTTTGCTTTTTACCTAACATTTCATGCGTGTTTGCCATTTTGCTGGTCTTTACTACCATCTTTAGAATATCAACCTCTTATTTCTTGCCATTGTTCACA
Source organism: Macroglossus sobrinus (assembly GCA_004027375.1). NCBI lineage: Eukaryota > Metazoa > Chordata > Mammalia > Chiroptera > Pteropodidae > Macroglossus > Macroglossus sobrinus. The sequence continues at coordinate 129,321 of PVKZ01002125.1, forward strand.
TACCACTTCCCTTATTTTTGGCTCTTTGAATTATTTCTTGATTTATTTCTTATAAATATATCTCATAAATAATGACTTATAACCTACTATAGGAAAGGCACTTGGGCAAGACTAACACAAGACGATCGATCAGCAAACAACAGGAAAAATTTGTGGGTGAGGAGCCAGCTCATGCCTCATAGACTTCAGAGCAGGGAGAAATGGGAGAATGTGCTGGGGTATTCCGGCAGGGTGGAAGAGGAAGCACGAGGGTAGGTGTCCTTGGTGAGACAATGAGGAAGGGGTGGCATTTCCAGGCTGAGCCGAGGGTAGGGAGTGAGAAGTGAAGCAAGCAGTCATTGAAAGGTTGGCTTTTGAAGGCCTTGCCAGGAAGGCTGGGGTGCCCATGTGTGGCAAGAGGAAATAAGGAGCCCCTGAGGCTTGAGAGTGGGGGAGGGACAGCATCAAAGTGACGTTTAAGGAAGGTTCCGTGTGGTGGCTGAGGTCAGCCAGCAAGGGTAGAGGGCAACTTCTGAGCAGGGGAAGGTACTGGAACGGAGTGAACAGGAAGAGAAGGATGTGAAAAAATGTTTACAGACGCTTCCTCAAGTGTCGAGGCCAGTGGACACAAAGCAGGAATAGGGGGCTGAGCAAGCAAAGGCCACACCTGCCTGGAGGGTGCAGCAGGAAGCTGGGAGCCTGAGCCCTGCTGCCTTCACCACCTGGCTGCAAGCCCTGGGAGTGGAAGCAGCCTGGAGAGCTGGCGTGAGGGCAGGCCTGGGTGGGGGCCCCAGGGAGTGCCCTGAAATCTGGGTCTGTACAGACAGGTGTGGGTGTGAAGGTGGGAGGAGCTCTGCAATCGAAGGGACGGCCTCAGAGCCTCAGAGTGGCCGGGATGCCCTCCTCTGCTAGCTTTTTGCCAACCAGGACTGATGGGAGGCACTGAGGGCTTTGCCTGAATACAACCCAGACCCCTAGGCTGGAGGGGAGGCAGGAAACAGTCAAGGTTATGAGCCCAGGTTGGAGCCAAAGAGATGAGATCCTCACCAAGCCAGTCACTAGCCACCTAACCTTTACCTCTCCAAACCTCAGGTTCTATGTCTATAAAATGGGGTGATAATAGCATATACCTAACAGTCTGGCTATACCTATTGGGCAAGATAATGGCTGTAATAAGGCCCAGTGGATGGACGCTGCTGTTACTATTCTTAGTATTATGAAGGAGCCCAGGCACACCTGGCCAGCCTGCGAGGCTGCAGGTCCGGCTCAGTCAGGCCCAGGGCCTCATCCACTGTCCCAGCACGTCGCCGAGGTTTCCTGAGCTCCCCTGTGAAGGCCCTGGCTGCCAGCCTCAGCGTTGAGCATTCCACACTCTCTGTTAGAGCACCCACTGTATGCCAGGCTCTGTGCTAGGCACCGAAAACCGCCTCCAAGAGGCAGCAAAGCTGGCCTGCCCCCAGGGCCCACGCAAAGAAGCAACTAAATTCCAAGGACGTTCTGGAAGAGGGAGAGTCAATGGTGAAGGTGGAAAGGGCTCTTGACTTAGATTCAGCTGTGGGATCAGAAAACATAACTGGGGTGCAGTGGCACTTGTCTGCCCCAGGGCTCTGACTGTCAGGGGCAGCAGAGGGGAGAAGCGTCCAGGTAGAGGGAGCCATAGGGAAACCAGCTGGGCCCGTGGGGATTGCACTGGTCCAGTAGGGGGATGATGGCGGTAGCCCCATCTGCTGATTCCAGCCTGTGCCAGCCCAGGGCCAAGACCCTGACTCATGTCATCTCCTGCCCTCTCGACAACCCTAAGAGGTCAAAATTTTACCCCATTTTATAGACAAGAAAATAGGGGCCCCAAAGAATGACTACATGGTTCGTTTCAGGTACTCCGGGACTGGAGCTCCGCCTGGCAGCCCCAGACTTTATGGGGCCAGGCTCCTCCTCTCAGGCGCAGGCTGGGCGTGTGTGACTAAAGAAGGGAGCTGCGTGGGGAGGCCTCAGCCGCGATCTAGGGCTGTTGTCCACTCTGGAAGGGCCGTGGTGTCCCCCAGCTTGAGTCCCTTCTAAGGCATCTCTCTGGGACCCAGGAGACCTAGGCATTGGGAAAAATCCCGGAGGCCGGCCCTTCCCATGCTCTCTACACCCTTTGTCCCACTGTGCCCGTTCCTGGGCCTCTTCCTGCCACTCCATGGGGAAGGCAGGCACAGGAAGCCTCCCCTGGGGCCGAGGGCAACCTTTACTCTGGCACCTGTCAAGGCATCACCCACCGCCTGGGCTTCTAAGGGCCATCAAGACCAACTGGTCTAACACTAAGACGTGTGGGTAAACTGAGGCCCAGAGGGGCAGGGACTCAGAACTGAGGGTAAACCCCGATCCGACCCCTGTTTAGTGCTTTTTCACCTGCTTCTCTGAGTCAGTGAAGCAGGGACCAAACACCATAAGGGGTGGGGGAGCATGTGGGTAAGGTGGGGAGGAGGACCACAGACGGTCCTGGCTCTGTGAGAGACATTCCAGGTCAGGCCCGCCCTGTTCAGTGAGTGGGGGACACGTACGCTGGCACACTTGTGTGTGGCGGGGAGGGGTGGGGAGATGAAGGTACGGCCCAGCCCCATCCACTCAGCAAACCTGGGCCTGGGACAGCAGTAGACACCTTTTTCCCATTTGCCCACAGGTCTCGTAGGGCCCACCTGCAGCCCTGACTGGCATCACCTGCCCTCTTCTGGGCTAGTGGCTAAAGCTGGAGCTGCTCCGTCCAAGGGGGAGGACAGGAAGGGCTGTGGCATTGGCACTGGCCTGGCCTGGGCTGATTTCCTCGCTCCTCCTCCTGGGCCTGGGAGCTGAGATTCTGCTTGTTTTCAGAGGCTGGTCCGGCCCCTGGGACCGTTTCCTCACATTGTGCCCGTTCCTGCGACAGCTGCTGGCACCTGCTTTGGGCTCCTGCCTCTTCCTACCCTGGCCCCGACCCACTCTGTGTGGGGGGTACCACACCTCTCCAGCCACAGTGCGCTATGAACCCTGGGGAGCCCGGCTGCCTCCCCACCCATGTTGTGTGCAGGCATCGTGTCCCACGAGGCTGGCAAGGCCTCACATGCATGGGCCGGAGCTGGCTTCCCTCTGCCCTATGGGCTATGTGGCCTGGAGCAAGACCGGTATCCACTCCCCTCCCTCACAGGATGCCACGAGCTGTGGACAAGACAGAGGTGACTGCCTTCTGCCCAGTGAGCCCAGCTGCCTCCTCCCTCCCTCCCTCACCCTCTCCTCCACTGTAAGTCTCAGAGCCCCCTGACTGACCTGAGACTGGAGAACGAAGCTTTGTGTTTGCTTTTTGCTGCTTGCCTTCTTCTAGGACCTCAAAACACTTTTATAATAAATCTCCTTCATCCACCCAGGCTGTTGTCTCGTATGTGCTTTATATTTTATTGGCTGAGGTGTGTGTTGACCCCTCGGGCACCCTGCCAGGGGGAATTCCACCAAGCAGAGGTGGAGCAGGCAGAGGACGCCTCCCCTCCCAGCATGTCTGGGACCTGGGGACCAGGTCTTCCCCAGGCGTGTGCCCCATTCTTCTTCTCCCTCCCTGTCCGTGGCCAGGTGTCAGCCTCAGCACCCACTGCAGCCAGGAGGACGAGCTGGGAGGCGGTAGACCCAGAGGCAGGGAGGTATGTGTGCGGTGGGGGGACACTAAATGCAGAGGCAGGAAGCTGGGCTCTGCCATTGGCTTTTACGTGACCTTGGGTAAGTCCCTTCACCCTGACCCTGGTTTTATTGAAACATACAATGGGGGGGATAGAGATTCTCATGAAGATCACATCAGCGTCTGAAATTGTTCTGTAAAGGCTAAATAAGTTCTGTGTAAATGTCCAGGGCATTGCACCCCCATCTGTAGGACAGGGATTGGAAGACACGACCCCATGGGGACATTGGCCGAGAGCTCTCACTTGAATTCTAAGATGAAAGGAGCTCGTTTCTCCACCCTACACAGCCCTTCGCCTGGTCCCCGAGGCCAGATTGGAAGATGGGGAAGGAGATGGGTTAGAAATAAGCATCAGGTCCCCCCGGATAGATGACTTGGCCTGAAGGCCTCCTCCCAGAGCTCCACGCCGGGGGCAGCTTATGTGATTCGTGACCCCTAAGACATAGGCCGGCCCTCAGAGTGCGTCCACACAGGGTGAGGGTGGTGTCAGCCCCACCAGTGCCCACGGGCTGTAGGGCCACTCTGTCGGGCCGTGCGGTTTGCCGGTGTGGTGCTGTCCCACCCAGCAGAAGAGATGTCTTTTCTGTGCATAAGGCTGCTGTCTGCTTGCCGAGCCTTTCCCCCATGGGTGCTGAGCCTTTGGGGAGGGGTGCTTCATTCTAATTCACACACATGTGCTGGGGATCTAGTGGAGACCCTGGTGCCTGGGGTACTTTCCAAGGGCAGGCCATGGGTGGGCGCCCCTGCTGGGCAGGAGATGCCCAGCCATGCCCCACCCTGCTCATGCCACCCCAAAGCAATAGAAAACATTTCAGCATCATTCCTCCTAAACAAGTCATTGTCACAACAGTACAGATTCTCTAGCCCTTTATCTGAAATTCCAAACTTCTAAAAATTCTGAAAACCCAAAGAGTTTTTTTGTTTTTGTTTTGTTTTGTTTTTTAATATAACTTATTTGGCAGCAAAACCTGGTCAAATGTAAGGCTGCCTATAACCTTGATTTTTCCCACCTAGAGTAAATATTCATCGATGTCAATGAGGAAGTTCTAATGTGTTTGATCATGGGGTGCTGCCCAGACCTCAACTGGATTATATGTGATGTTGGGATATGTATAATATTACCTTTCTGAAAAATGCAAAAACATATGAACTCTGAAACACATATGGCCAAAGGTTTCACGTAAGAAATTATGGATCTGTGATAACTGGCACTTAATATGGGCCTTGCGATATCCCAGCCTCTCTGCAAAGCACTTCACGGGGATTGAGTCATGTACAGCCATACCTTAGTGTCTGAGGGGGCTGGGTTCTAGGAGCCCAGAGGACACCCACATCTGCAGATGCTCAAGTCCCTCATACAAAATGCGGAGTATTTGCATATAACCTACATTTGCATGGAGGCAACAGCAGGGTCTGCCTTATACATCACTTCATTCACGTGGATTCAGCGTAGTGCTTGGCGCAGGGCAAATTCAAGTTTTGCTTTTTTAGAGCTCTGGGAGTTTTTAATTTGCGGTTTGTTTGAATCGGCAGATGCAAAAACTGCAGATATGGATGGCCAACTGCAATCTCAACAAATCAGCTTATTTCCATTTCATAGATGATGAAATGGAAGCCCCGGAGGTAAAGTTAACTTGGCCAGAGTCAGGGAGTTAAATAAGGTGTGGCATCTGGATTTGAACCTACATTGTCTTGCTCCCCGCTGTTAACCCTCTGCTGTATAGATGAGGAGACCAGGGCCCAGCAGGAAGGAGGGCCTTGTTCATCCAGCAGACTCACAGTGGAGCTGGGCCTAGGTCCTGCGCCCCCAGCCATGCCTGCTCCTGCTGTTATGGGCCAGCAGGGGTGGAGGGCGAGTCCCCCTGCAGCTGCCCAGGAGCTCACAGTCCTCCTGGCCCGGCTTGTCCAGCCCATCCGAAAGGCGTTTAAAATAGAAGATGTTCCCGTGGAAAGTTTTAAGATTTCACTGGATTGAAACCAGATGACCCTGTGCAAACAGACCCCAGCAGCGGGCGCAGGGTCTGGGCTCCCCGTGCCTGTTCCCAGTCTGCTCCAGGGAGGGAACCTGCCCTGGGGGTTCAGAAAGGCCAGGGACACATGACACTGGACAGGACGGAACAGGATGGGCCTCTGCTGTTGGGAAGGGGCGGGAGACCCTTTCTCCTGCCCAGGGGAGAAGCATCCCCAGCACTTGCGCTGATGCGTCTGTTTTCCACTCTCCGAAGATGGACAGAGAACTCTGGGAGAACATTCACCCATTCCCGCAGATTCCCAGTTGTTTCTCTTCCTCCCCTGGCTTGTTCTCCCATGAATTCATTCCTTCATTTCCGCCCCACACCCATACAGCCATCACACAGAACATGCCCCGTGTGGAGGGCTTTCTGCGTGTGGAACGCTAGGGGCCCAAAGACGAAGCAGACACAGTCCTGCCCTCGGGATGGCGCACGGAACGGTCGTCACGGCAGGGCTGTGGGGTTACGCCAAGAACAGTGGTGACCCGCGGCGGATCAGGCAGGGCTTCCCAGGGGAGGCGACGAGCAGGGCCCTGGGGGAAGGGAGAAGAAGGTGTGTTCCAGGCCAGGGGACAGGTCTGGTCACGACAGCAGGCTGGTGCGCAGGGCGCATGGAGTGGGTGCACAGTGACAAAGGGGCCGGACGCAGACGTGAGCCCCTTTGGAGGGCCTCCCAGCCCACCGAGTTGATTCTGGGGGTGCTGGGGGGTAGGAGAGGGTTTCATGTCGTCCTGGATCCAGGCCGGTCTAGGCAGATGCCTCTCTTGGCAGTGGCCACACAGAAATGACCTGAGCAATTTCCATGTCAGTCTCTGCTGGAGCAGAGCCTGTCCCTGTCACCTGTGTTCACTGGTCCCTGACACAGGACTGAGCCTTTTGGGAAGAGATTGCTGAGCCAGCCTGACCTAGGGGTTGTGATACTCCTTTTTTCTTCCTTTGCATGTATTTAAACTTTTTCATGACTTCAGTTCTAAGTAGAGAAGGCATGTGACTGACCCCGTGAAGTGGCTGGAGCTGAGCAGACACGACCTCATTCATCCCACATAGGATGTGGTTGGGATTGGGGATCCCCTGGAGTTGGGAGATGAGAGCATAGGCCCAGAGGGCCTCAGGCCTCGGGCTTAGGCGTGGTACCCCAATTTCCCACTCTCCCTGGTCCCCACATCCAGCCAGTTCCTGGTCCTATTTATTCTGCCTCCAAAATCTCTCTCAAATCCACTACTGGACCCGTCTTCCCTTCCCCCTGTTCAGTCCCCGTCATTGCTCGATAGCCGCCCCTGTGTCAGCTTCCAGGCCACCCCTCTGCCCCATCAGTCCTTGCTCGGCCCACTCTGCCCCAGGCCACCCCTGGCCCCACACGGCAGAAGGGGACAGGTCAGCAAATGGACACTTAGCCTGACTGTGGGTTCGGTGCCCTGGAGGCTGCTGAAATGAACAGATGAGGCCCCAGCCTCTGGGGCTCCCAGGGATGGGGTCCTCCTGGGTGTCATGCTCTTTTTGAGCAGATCTGGAATGGCAGTCCAGCCAGGATGCAGAGCACTGGGCCAGATGGCTTCCTAAGAGTCTCGTCATTGGTCTCAGTGTCACCTAAGTTTGGCCTGTGGGTGGGTCTCACCAGGCCCGCTGCGGGGATGGCAACTGTATCCTGCGGCCTTGTTCTTCCCGCATTCCAGAGTCAGAGGCTGCAGCTAGGCATCTGGATGGCAGGGCTGTAGGGACAACTACCCCCCGACCCCACACGCCCTCAGAGCAGTGTCAATTCATGGCTGTCGCAGGAGGGAGAGCAAGGAGCCTTCTAAAGAACTGAAGGAGGCAAATCCGATTCCCCTGGGCCCGGCTGCCAGCCCAAGGCTGGATAATTGGAAAAGCATTCCTACAGATCCCTTCCATCTCCACCCAGATGCTTAACAAAGAAACAGCTTTTCCATGCCTTCCGAGCCGCCACACACAGCCTGGGCAGGCCCCACAGGGCCATGAAGGCCCAGCAATTTGACTTTCCCAGGCCCCTCCCACCCAGAGCAGGGCCCAGGAGGCGGTTTCTCAGTCACGAATCAGCCTGTGGGGCCAGCTCTGAGCCTGGGCCTCCTGCCAGGAGCGTGAGCAAGAGGGAGCTGGGCTCAGACACTGTCTCTGTCCCCGGCGCCTTCTCTCAGGGCTCACTGCCCTTGGCCCTGCCCCTTCTTCACCTCCTGTCACCCTTGGACCTGCAGTCCAGCTCAGGGTCTTGCCTGCCTCCACTCTGGGCCCTAAAGAGCCACTTAGCTGAGGCTCTGCTCCTGGTAATAAAGAAGCAGAAGACACGGTGAAGAGAAGAGAGGGTAGCCGAGGGCAGGGGGCAGAGAGGAGCTGCCTAGGGCTTTGGCTGTGGAATAAATCCCAGGGGAGCAGGAAAGGTCTCCCCAGCCCCAGCCCCCAGGAGACCTAGGCAGAGTGAGCAGGCAGGCAGCTGTAGCTGCCTAGGAGTGACTCTGATGATCAGCCATGATTATGGGGACAGGATTGGGGGGTCTGGAGGCCCAGCAGCCAGCCCAGCCTGCAGCATAGACACCAACTCCTGTTCTAAGTGAGCTCCAGGAGCCCAGGCCAAAGGCAGAGCCCTTCCCGGTTACTTCCCAGGCTCTCCCAGAGACCACCCACGTGGGATCTATCAGCTTGGATTAGTCTCCAGATTTCTGGCTCAGCCCACAAACTCTGCTACCTCTGAGCTGCTGGGCCTTTTTCTCTGGGACTGCTTAGTCCCAAGGGCTGTCCCGGGAAGCCATCCGGACCACAGGAAGGGATTCGAGTGGTTAACACAGAACAGAGGAGGGGGGCATGGCGCTAAAGGACCTCCCACCTGAACTGGCCTTTGACCTTGAGGACACAGCCTTCTGCAAGAAACCTAGGCTTAGACCAGGGTGGGGGCTGCCACCTAGCACCCACTTCGCCTTGATCTCTCCTTCCAACAGCATGCCCTTCCTAGCCCTGGCTCTGTCCCAGTGGGATTCTTTGCTGTTCCTCACACCTGCAGCACACACCTCTCTGGGAGGACCTTTGCCTCATATCAGCCAGTCTAAGCCCCGCCTGCCCTTCGTGGGGCCCAGCTGCCCTGCATCCCCAACTCCCCACATCCTTGGGGAACGTGGGTCCTCCTGCGTCAGGGCTGAGTTATTGGTGTACTGTGATCCGGACCACGGTCCTGCCGTCCGATGGTCCCAGATTCAAATCCCAGCTCTGCCACATCCTACCTGCGTGGCCTTGGGCAAGAGACCAAAGCTCAGCTGTCTCACCTAATAAAATGGAAATAATGGGCACTTTAACAGGGACGAAGTGAGACGTGTGTGGCACGCTCTGTGTGGGGCTTGGCACACAGTAATGCTGGGTAAACACAGTGATTGTGACCACTGTGGCAGTAGGGGTGGTGGCCATTGTCCCTGTCATTATCCCTGATAAAGGCATGGGAGCCATGCCTTTGTGGCTGCATTTCCTGCAGTGCCCTGAAGAGTGAGCATGACTGGCGCGGGGTAGAGGTCCAGTGAGAATTTGGATCAAGTGGAAGGACATGGGGCTCCACTGGGAAGACAGAAGCACCATCATGTTCCCCATGTGCAGATGACTGTCTGAATGGAGGTGACTGTGTGGTTTTGGCCGCCCCCAGCTCTAGCCTGACATCCTGGCTCCTTCTGAGGAGGCCCCAGATCAGTCAGGGCCCGGCGGGAGCAACTGTACTCGAAGGGGAAATGGCCTGGCCCCGTGAGCCCTGGACACCTCTGCTTCTCTGAGGGAAGGTAGCACCTGGGCTCCTCGCTATGCATCAAACATTCCTGAACACTACAGACTGTGTCTGCATTCCAGGCCCATTGGTAACTGGGGCCTTGGGCAAGTCCCAAACCTCTCTGAGCCTTGGGTCTGTCATCTGTCAACGGAGCACCCTATAAATTATCTACTTCAAAGCATCGGTGGAACATTAAATAAGATAATAACAGAGCCTGGGACAAGGTGGGTATTAAACAGATGTGCGCTGCCCCTTCCCCAGCCCCTTTCCCTAGCATCCCTCACCCCTCGTCTGGTTGGCAGTAGAGGAGAGTGGGGAGGGGGCACGCCCTGGTCCAAGGAAGTGGAGGTCACCCTGAGCTCAGCCTACTGCTGTCTTCCTGGCCTGTGTGGATGGTGGCTTAGGGCCTGGTGCTCTGTTACCTGGGGCCTACGAGATCCAGCCCCGGGGAGAGGATGGGAGAAGGGCTCCCGGGAAATGCCTCAGGCCCTGGCCTGTGCCTGATTCCTACATTTAGAGGACACTGCTCTGTGTCCTCGGGGCTAGAGAGCCACCTTCAGCCATCTCAGGTCAGCCTGGCCCTGGGCCAAGCTTGGGGACACCTTCCCCAGCCAGGTCACAGCCCAACTGCCTTCTCTGAACCTTCAAACGAGTCAGCGCAGGCACCATTTCCTCAGGATCAGCTGAAACTGAGCAGTAAAGTGTCTTCTGGTTTATCTGGAGGAAGGAAAATGACGTCGTGAGGTAAACCGCACAGCCTGAAACCGCGGGGCTGGGTGTCCCAGTGATGTCTGCTTTCCAGCAAAGTCACTCGTGTGCATGGAGGGGCACAGAGCCCGAGACGTTCTGGTCAGAGGGTGGCTGGGAAGACAGAGGGAGATTTTCAAACGTGGAACCACAAGAAAGGAGAGGAGCCCAGAAAGGATGGACGTCAGAGGTCAGCAGGGTGGCTTCCTGGGGGCTGTGGGGAGGCTGCCAGCTGGGTGGGGTGACTGCTGGCCACTCACGAGGTCCAGGCCTTGGCACCTTGAGGATCATGTTTACTGTGGTGGGCATAAAGAGTGCCAATAATAATAATGATAATATTGATGATAAGTATCATTTATGCAAGCCCATTACACTGTTTGATCCTCGACAGACCTGATCTCCATGTGTGGATGCGGGAGAGGAGGTTGGTGGGCTTTGGCCCTGTACCTTCAGCCTCAAAACTACAAAGTTTATTTGTGGACAGGCTGGTGTCTCTCGACCCTGAGCCCTGGGTGGAGGGCTCCCAGGTTCAAGCCCAAACCCCACCTGCTGACGGTGTCACCCTCTGCAAACTGGTTTCTTCATCCATCCAATGTCCTCCTTCATAGGTAAGAGATTTCATAAAACAAACCCTATTCTTCAATATTGTTTCTTACTTTATCAGCTTTGAGCAGGTGTCTCTGGGAAAATTGAGTCCAAAGAGTAGCACTGGTCCCGGTGGACTGGTGGGCGGGTTGGGATGTGGGCGCCTGCTGTGTCCCGGGGGCCAGTAGACAGCTTAAATGAAGACAGAAAGCTGTTTGGGGGCATCAGGAGGGGCCTCCACACCCCCCACTGCAGGTGGTGCCTAAAGGGAGTTACTGGTGTGTCTGGGTGTGTTTGGGTGGGCCTGTAAGGCCAGGTGTGATGCCCCCGGGCATGCAAGATCCCTTCTCCTGTGACCAGAACGCATGCTTAGGGACTTGCCCCAGCCCCAGGCCACAGTCCTGCTACCTCTGGGCAGGGCCAGAGGTCCAGCTCTGACAAGCTCTGAGGGCCTGCAAGAACCACTGTCCCAGGAAGGGGCCAAAGGGCTCAGGGCAGGGAACTAGCCCAGCTCCTCTCACAGGCTCTCCGCTGCCCAGCATTTCTCCCCTGGAGTCACAGCTGGTGGGCTGGGGCTCACCCTTCTCAGCTCTTTCCCTTTACAATGTAAATCCCTCCAGGGAGAGGCAGCACCTCCTAGTCCTCCACTGTCAGAGGGCGGAGGACACGCAGACACACAGCACAAGCTCCTCACTTTACAGAGGACCAAACTGAGACGGGAGAGGCGAAAGCCATTTGCCCACGACCTCACAATGAGCGGACAGAGGGCAATGTCCTCTGTCTCACAGTGGGGCGTCCTCTCCTCGTCACAGTTGTCATCATTACAACAGGAACTGACCATCAGCTTCCTTCCAAGATACCACCCGCTGCAAGCACAGGGCCCAGGACCCCTCCCCCGCACAGGGGTTGAGGAGCACTAGAGTGTGCACGGGAAGCTGAGGGAGGGTCCCACCAGTCCAAGGGCAGCGGCCAAAAAAAGACAGCCTCTTCTGCCACTTTCCCAAGGCCAACTCAGCACCTGATGTGTGAGCATTAGTCATCAGCAACTGCTTAACCCCAAAAGTCATAGTTCATTGAGCCGGTGTCACAATGATGTGTTTCTGACTCATGGCCCAGAACGTCGTAAAGCCCTGAGGGACCAGCTGGAGATCCCTTTGGCCCCACCAGATGCCAGCTGCTCTGGGGTCTTCCTTGCCTGCAACCCTCTTGCATGGTGGCTAGGACTTTACGGGCGTGCTGAGAGGCAGGCACCAGAGGGACCGTGGGTATTCCCTTCCCTTCCCCAGCATCAGCTTCCTTGTCTGTAAAATGAAAGATCAGATCAGGTCTCTGGATTTCTTCCCAGCTCTGAGAACCAGGTTTTGCCCCGGCTGTTCTCAGGGAGGACAGTGTGGCTTGTGCTTGAGGTCTGCGCCCCCCTTGTATCCCTGAGAACTGCTAGAGCTTGGAGCCCTTTCACCCTGACTTCTCCCACCTCAGGGTCTCGCTGGGGCCAGGCCGCCCGTCCTCAAAGTGCATCCTCTGCTTTCACCATCAGAAGGAAGAGCCACGGTGTGTCTAAACTGGAAGTCCTCCCAAATCCCCGAATCCCACAGTTTCCCCAATGAGCAGAGTGGGGGCAAAAAATAAAACATCCACAGCCAAAAGCAAGCCAGGGCCCAGGGTCCCTCCCCACCCCATGAGCTGCCTCATCTGAGCAGCCAGGTGTGAAGGGCTCCTCAGTGCTCCCACCACCATCGCTGGGAGCTCCCACCACCACCTCCCAGCACCAGCCCTGCCATTCTCCCTCCGTGGCACATCTGGGCTCTTTTCGCTCACCCTTCCTCTGAGGCAGCATAGTCCCAGTAAGAAGAGGGATGCTGGAGCCCGGCGGCCTGCGTGACCTGGGGTAAGCATTTGTTCTCACTCTGCATTAGTCCCTCGGCTATAAAATGGGAATGCTAATAATATCTTCTCATAAGGTCATTGAGAGGCTTAAATAAGTCAATGCTGTAAAGTGCTTAGAACAGGGCCTGGCACATAATGAGCCCTCAGTAAATGCTATCATTCATTCATTCACTCATTCATCCATTCCATCCTGCCTGTTTCCAAAAAGATTTGAGATGACTCACAATGGAAACGCAAATATTATAGGCTTTTGAAGCAAGGTGTAAAGACTACGAGGCTAGGGTTGCTCCAGAACCTTGGGCTGAGCAAGCTATTGCATCTGACCGTCTTGTCCAAAAGGTAGCAAGCTCTCCTTTTCTGATAAAAGAAGCATACTAGCTTTTCAGGACAATAGATTTTCCTGGTTCAATCTTTTTCAATGACATTAAACAATGCAATAGGCAGAGCCTCCTCTCATCCCTCCCTTCTACCTTTTTGAATCACCCCCTGAGAATCTTGGAGTCTCCTCTTTATTCTATTCTGCTCCCCACCCCTTGAGACCTGGGGTACTGGAGAACCAGAACTGCTGCTCTAAAGCAATGTTCTCAGCTGTCCCAGGAGAAAATGCTCAGAGGGCTGGAGCTGGCAGCTTCCGGTACCAGAGGGAACTCTGGGAAAAAGCCAAGCCATTGAGGCAAGAAAGGCCTTCCCTCTGATGCAGAGTCAGCCGCCTTCCAGGGTGCAGCTTCCCAGCACTCAGAGCAGTAAGTACCCAGGGAGGGGGCCTGCAAATGGTCACTGAGAAATCCCAGAGCTGCCCACATATTTCCCTTTCTTGTAAAGGACAGGAGGATTCCTCCACGGGCAGGAGAGGGAAAGGTGAGCAAGGCACTCTGTGCTGAGTCGCTGGGGAGATTAGGGAACCCAGTGAGGGAGGGTCCCACTTGTCTCCTCCAGGACCCCTGAAGGGGTGTGTGGTTCTAGTTGTGGCCTGAAGCCACCTCCCCAGACTCAGGTAGACCTGAGGATGGAGCCTCCCTCTTCCCTCTCCCCTGCCCTCCTTTTGCTCCTTCTTCTTCACCACAGTACTCTCTCTCTCTCTCTCTCTCTTTCTCTCTCTCTCTCTCTCTCTCTCTCTCTCTCTCTCTCTCTCTCTCTCCCTCCCTCTCCCTCCCTCCCTCCCTCTCCAGTGCCAGGGCACTATTACTCAGTTCAGGGAACAATGGGAATCTCTTTCTTGTCCTGCTAGGCTCTGTCTCATTTGCAAAAGACCCTCAGGGCCCCCAAGTCTCACCTACTTCTCAGCCTGAGGATTTCACCTGAGTGAACCTCCGACTCCCCTGCCTAATCCAGGGCCCCTCGTGTGTTTTCCCAGCAGCCCCTTCCATCCTCAGCCTGGGCCTTCTCAAGGTGGGAGGTATCCCCCTGCTGTGTCCCACACTGCAGAGAGCAGACAGAGGAGTCCACTGCAATGTGCGCTACTCCTGGGGCCACCGTCCACTGGGGACCCGGGGCACAGCTGCCCCACCCCTGGGTTCCCCATCCCTGTTGCCCAGGTCAGTTACAGGCAGCAGAGAAGCTGGTCCAGCAGCTGGCCTCAGAATTCTCCCTTTCGGTTGGGAAATGCCTTTGGTGGCAGAATGTAATGATTCGTCCACATCGAGGTCTGCCCAAATACCGGTCATCGGAACAGTTTTCCCAGAGGGGTTTTTGAGGACCGATGCCAGACATGAGTGTGAGGGAAGTCCCTTGGACCCATCCATCCTATCAGGCTGGTATCACGAGGCTGGCGGGAATGGAGGGGACTGCGGCTGAACTGGGACCAGGGTGGATTTGGGCCTGGGGCTAGATGGATGGGTGGTAGGCAGAGTTACCAGGCCCTCCTCTCCAGCCTTATCACTTCTTACCTGAACTGTGGCAGCAGCATCCTCACAGGCCTCCCTGCCCCGAGCCTCGCCCCTCTAATCAGTCCTCATGCCTCCCTTCCCTGCGTCCTGAAGCATTGCTTAGACTATGCCCTGTGAGCTGATCAAGGACCAAGTCGCTTCCTGGTTCGTAAATCTTCAGTGGCTCCACAGAAGAGTCTCAAGGCCTTGCAGTTGGCCTCAGCCACATTCCCGGCCACCCCCTCCCTCCTCCCCAAAGAGAACCCTCTACCTCAGCCAAAGTTCTTGGGCTCTTCTAGCTCCAGGCCTCTCCTTCCCCTCAGCCCAAATCCCATCGTCCACAAGGCTTTGCCCGACTGTCCCATCATGACGGAGAATATTCTCTGAACACTCAGCATTCATTTGTTGGGAAAGAGCCCAGATCGGGAGCCAGATAGGCGTGGGTTCATATTTCAGCACAGTTCTGATTCTGTTAACTAGCTAGAAGTCATTTAACCTGTCTGAGCTTCCATTCTCACTCAGTACATGGGAGTGAGCCCCACCGTGTGTGGTTCCTGGGAGTGCTGGAGGCGGAGAGACACCTGTTATTTTGTCTTCCCGGCGTCCATTTGTCTTTTTTATTGTGGTATCACCTGAGATTTCTGTTGGCCCCGTGGTCCAGGTGGGTCTGACCTCACTTCCTGGTTTTCACATGAGGCCTGGCCAATGAGAATATCCCATCGCCTTAGCCACAGAGACAGTCACAAGGATGGCAGGTGACTCAAACCAGGCCCGTGGGAATCATACTTGGGACTTTGGCTGGAGTCACTGAGACTTTCTATCAGCCTTGCTAGGCTGATAGAAGGAAAGCTGGAGTCTTTAACCACCGCTGTGGGTTGAATTGTGTCCCCACAAAAGATGTTCAAGTCCTAACCCCCTTTGAATGTGATCTGATTTAAAAATGGGGTCTTTGTAGAGGTAAGCAAATTAAGATAAAGCTATGCTGGATTAGGGTAGACCCCAATCCAATGTTTGGTGTCATAATAAGAAGAAGGAAATTTGGACACAAAGATTCCTGGGAACAGGCCACATGATGACGGAGGCAGAGATGAGAGTGATGCATCTACAAGCCAAGAAACGGCAAGGACTTCCAGTAACCACCGGAAGCCAGGAGAGAGGCACCGGACAGTTCCTCCCTCAGAGCCTCTAGAAGGAGCTCCCCCTGCCAACACTGCGATCTCAGACTTTGGCCTCTGACTGTGAGAGGATAACTTCCTGTTGTGTTAAGTCACCCAAGTTCATGGTGATTTGTTATGACAGTTATAGGAAACTAATATGGCCACCCAATGGTGACACTGTGCCTGAAACTGAAGCCAACACTGAAAATCAGGGCCACAGATGACAACACTTGCATCCAGCAGTGGCTGAAGCAAGGGGTCTGCGTCAGTTACATGAACCAATACTTAACATAATATCTAAATATCTGTCTCTTTTAACAGAGAGATCTGACTCGTACAGAGATGATGGGTGTCAAATGGGTGGCCCAGTGCCTGGTCATAGAAAGCACTGTGTAGTTACCCTGGTGGCTGCTCCGTTTCTATGTACAGCCAGACTGAGTGCTCTCAAGAACAAGGGGCACTCTCGTCTTTGTCGCAGGCTGAGCTCCCCAGAAGCAGGCTCTGAGATAGAGTTGGCGAGCAGGACATTTCTTAGGAAATGGCCTTCAAATCAAGGCCTGAGGACAAGAGGGCAAAGACACAAGACTGGGCAGAGGAAAGCCCAGCAGGAAGGCCCCATGAAAGCCCCATGCAAGTTCTGGAAATAGAACTGCTCTCCAGTCATTCTGAGTTGGACCTTTGAATCTATTCATTCTTGAACTTGAGCTGCCCTGGGAAAGGGTGAGAGCTTGGGAGAGGCATCTCCCTGTGGCTGAGGCCATCCCTGAAGGGGCAGAGAGTGGCTAGCCCTCCAAGAGCTGGGGCAGCAAGTCCTTCACCAAAGGGAGACTTGGGTGGGCTATCTCGGTGCCCACCACACTCAGGGTATAACTCTGGGCCTGGCACCCAATAACTGGTCATTGCTGAAAACATTGACTCATTCAAAACCCAAGGTCAATGAGGCAAAGTCAGGTGGGGCCCGGTGGTCTGAGTTGTTGGAGTCTGTAGGAGGGTGTCTGGTGGTGGGTGGGGTGGGATCAGAGCGCGATGGAAACACCACGGCTGGGCTGATGGGGATACAGTCAGACTGACTGTCATGGGGATTGGTGTTGTGGCCTTACCCGATGCCTGGCATTGAGTGTGTGCCAGTCGGCAGCAAATGATCAGGATGCTGTAGGCAACCATTTCAATGGCTTCTCTTTTGCATCATAGGGCTATAACATCTTTCTTCATTTCTTGTGTAGATTTCTTTGTGTGGAGGGTAGAACTTGGAGGCTGGCTAACCCTTTACAGCCTCTTTTCTTGAATCTTTCCTTCCTCCTCAGGCAGCTCTTCCTATAGCTGTGGTATCCGCCATGTCCCAGCCCCTGGCCTCCTGCACATGCTCACAGGCCCAGGACCTCGTCTGCTGGCCCCCGGGCCAGCCCCTCCTGAGAAGCCATGCAACCCTCTCTTATCAGATGAGAAACCAAGACGCAGAGAGAGGAAGCTTGTGTTCAAAGTAACAGTCAGTGGTTGAGCCAGGAAGCAGGACCCACTTCTCCCTCCTCAGCCTTCCTCGTGCACAGCTCAAACCACAGCCCTCCTTCTAAGGAGTGTCCAGCCCCTCTGCCTGCAGCTGCTTTGTGCACGGTGGCCGGAGGGTCAGCACGGTCAGCCCTTCCAGGGCTTCTCCGGGAAGTGGAAGAGTAGCCATAAGCTCCTCTGGGGCCATTGTCCTGCCCCACCCCCTATCACAGGTGAAAGGAAAGTCAAGGTCCCTGGGGGGTACCTTCCTGAGTCCACAGAGTGAGTCGTCACTGGGGGAAAAGCCCAGGCTGTTGTCCTGTTTTCCCTAAATTGTCCCTGTCTCTGAGTTTACATAAAGCCCTTGACTCTATTTTATTTTATCTTATTTCCAAATGGTCTTAAGAGAGAACAACACAAGAATTGGTTTTATTATACCAACCAGACCACAGACTTCTTAAGGGTGGGTTGCGAGCAGGGAAGGATGCTAGTGCTGTGCCTCCCCTGCCCCCCACTCTTTTGTAACCCAGATTGCTGTCTAAGAAGGGGGTTCCGTTAGATGAAGGTGGTTTTGCTCTGGAGCGCCTGGTTGACTTGGATGCACAGAGAAGCATCCAGAAGGAGTCCAGCAGATAGAGGTGGGGAAGCCGAGTAGCCCCCTCACAGAGGTTGGAGGCTCTGGAGAGGGCACAGTGAGAAGAAATGCAGAGGGGAGAGCGGAGAGGGCAGGGGGCACCAAGCCTGTGAGAGGCTGAGACCGGGGACTTTGGGACCCTGCAGGGGAAGGGCAGGTGAAAGTCTCCCAGCAGCGAAGTGACCAGGGAGCATTTGCTCTGTTCAGAGAAAGCTCCTTGCCTTTCTGCCCTCCCCCCACCACCTCCACACCTTCAGGAGTGATGGAAGCAGAGGAAGGGACAGATGACACGCTTGGGTGACCACAGGGTGGTAGGGAGAGAGGTGGCAGCAGAGGCAGGGCCCAGAGCTGAGGCCCCACTCTGAGGGATCTGCAGAAATCCTAGGGAGAGTTTCTGGACCCCAGCATGGGGCTTCACACTGATCTTGGGGAGATCCCAGCTGACTGGGTTACACCTGCATTTCCTGATCTGCTCTTTTCTACATCCTTCTGTGGGAGCTACTATTATCCATGCTTTCCACCAGAAGCACCTGGGGCCCAGTGAGGTGAAGTAACTCACATAAAACCCCTGACAGTTCATGGTCAAACCAAGATTGAGATTCCATACTATGTGCCCCCTCTCTGTGGCTCAGCTGTGCTGCCTGGCCCCAAGGCCCAAGGCCAGCCCCAAGGCCCAAGGCCAGCCGAGTGCTGGGCTTACCCCAGACGCTCAGGAAATACTTATGCGTTGCATGGGCGTGGGGTGCGAGGGGGGACAAAGTACAGGTACTGGAGCTCCATAGATATGGCTTTAAATCCTGCTCTGACACTAACTCTGTTGCTCTAGGTGAGTCAGACTCTCTGATCTTCAGTTTCCTCATCTGTAAAATGGGGATTCTGATACAGTCACTTGCTCGATGCTGAATGACTATTAATATCATCATCATCATTCCTCACCAACCAGAGCCCTGGGAGGGGCTCGTCCTGATGAGGGAGCCACACCCTCCCTGCCCTTTCCTTTTTGTCCCTGGCCCTGTGATAGTGCGCTTTTAAGCCTGCAAGTTCACCTTGGCTTTTCCTGCCTGCCCTGTCCTTTGAGGAGTGAGGGTCCTACCCACAGGAGGGGCAGCCCGAGCAGAGACCCTTGGAAGGGCCTGTGACCACACAAGACTCCAAAAAGAGCCTTTGGGATGAGGACCCCGGCCAGAAATGTGGGGTGATGAGGGGGAGATGGGAGATAGAGGCACGTGGCAGTGGCTGGTTGCTTGGTTCCCAGATTAAGTTGGGAACTGCAGAGACCACCCACCTAACCACAGGTGAAGGACCTGTGCCTTTCTGTACTCTTATGTCACTGCGTTACCAGTGTCCAGATCATGTTCCTGGATCTTAGGAATGATGGGTTACTGCCTCAGTGGACTGAAAGGCCCACTCTCAATCCCTTTTTTCTTATGGCTCCTCTGTCTGGACCCTGCAGGAATCTAGGCCCTGGATGAGACCTCTTACTTTCTTTTTCTGCTTTGGGATCTGCTCAGCCTCTGAGCAGCCACCAACTCTGAAGCATAAGGCAGTCCCGGGCTCAGGACACCGGCAGGATTCAGGTGGCGCATGGTCTTGGCACTGATGCCCTTGTCCAACTCCAGGAGGCATCGTTACTCATTTTACAAATGAGGCCCAAGTTTGCGCAAATCCGTGCAAATCCGTGTCAGTGGGGCCACTGGGGACTGAGCCCAGGACTGGCTGATGCCATAGGCTACTGAAGGATTTTGAAATGAGAAGGAAAAAGGGAGGAAGGGAAAAAGATATCTGGTTCTGCCTGTGAGCACGTCGTGTCAATCATATGTCTTGGGCAGTGTCTGGAAATGCCTGTTAGTATCACTTGAAGAATATTGAATTACTTAATACAAATAGTAATAACAATCATGCTTCTGTTGGGCTTACTTTGTGCCAGTCTATTAACTCATCAGATTGGATTTAGAAAAATGGCCCCCTCCCTCAGCGATGGTTCTGGCCATCCCCATCTCTGCCTGACCCACCGCTGGCTTCCCTGGCTCCCTCCTCCCCAGGAGAAGAGGGGGCATGCCCCCAGCTTTGGTTCTGTCTGTATCAGGCTATGTCATCCTCATTAGAAGGAAAAAAGAAGTCACCTCCCCTCACTGGGGTCTTCTCAGCCAGCGAGTCCAGAGGCTACGGCTTCCCTTCCCCCTGTTGCAGTCCCCACTGGCCTCCAGATCATGACCCCACTCACCTTAATACTGGCTCTTTGGTCAGCTTCTAGGCCTCCACTTGGGGAGACTTTGACACTCAGGTTGGCAGTGCATTCTGATCCTTGCCTCACAGTTTCTTGAGCTCTTCAACCTCATGACTTCTAGTTTTCCTTCAGCAAGCCACGGCCTGGCCAAAATCTGAGACATCGACCCTACCCGGAGAGCTCCATTCTTAAAAATCCTGCTTCGGACTGCCATGTCCTGTGCATCCACCTCTCCTGTATGTCTTACGGGGACCTCTCTACCTCCCTTTCTCCCACTTCTCCTCCTCCCTTTCCTCTGTGGCCCTAGAACCCCTCACTTCTGTCACATACTCACTTGCATTCTGTTTCCACCCCACTTACACTGCCAGCAACTGAATAAGACAAACAAAAAAAAAGGAACACGAGGCTCTTATTCACTTATGAATATTGATATACAATTGCTAAATAAAATGTTAGCTCATTGAATCAAGCGTCATATTATAGGAAGTACATCCTAATGGAGTACCAAATAGAGTTTATTCAGGGAAAGTGATATGATTTAATATTATTAAATTTTATACTATAGCTTATATTAATATATCAAAACAGGAAAACATATTTCCCATTTAGATGGATGCCAAAACATGTATTTTATAAAACTCAAAATCCATATCTGCTTTAAAAAAGTTAACTCTTAGTAAAATTGAAATAGAAGTATCCTTTTTAATGTGGTTTTAAAATATATATGTGAAACCAATAGACAGAACCATGTGTGATGCTGAACCACTAGGGATATTTCTAGGGAAGTCAAGTACAAGAAGAAGGTGCCAGAATTTACCATTGTTATTTAACATGATTCTGGATCTGACAAACAACACTATTGATTAGAGGCAATTGCCTAGATGCAATGATATCCCAGTAGCAAGAAGCCATTAAGAGCCCAGATCTTAGTTTTAAAAAGTCACTTTCTATTAAAAGGAACCTGGGCTAATGGCTAATCTTAAGGGAAAATACAAGATGAGATTAAAATACCTTTTGTGCCAGAAAGTAAAGAAATAGTTAAAGAATAATAAGGACGTGTCAAAACAACACAAGAGTCTGCCTAAAGGCTAAATCTCGGACATTTTTAGCATCAAAATAAATAGTTATGGTAACAGATCACAACCCTTTGATTAAAATAAGAATCTATGATTCCATATTGATATAAATGAATAAATGACAGGAAAAGGAAAACTCTGCCTTACAGTAGAGTGCCAGCTAATAAGTGTAGAACGAGTGATGGAGATATTCACTATGTGGCAACCATCATAGTTGTGGTTGAATAAGGCTGGAGTCATCAAAGGATGTGAAGTATAGCAGGTGGAGATTTGATGAGGAACAGGATATTGCTATAATCTTGAAGGCTCTTCCCACCACATATTTATTAAAAAGAAAGAGAAGGTAGTTCTTGGTCGAGAAACCTGGCAGGCACCAATCTGACCTGGTGATCAAGGTTAACGTCACTGTTGGTGGACAGGTCAGTGATGCATGCTCAGATGTGATGCCCTAAGAAGACCACAGCATCTTTTTCTTGGTATTCTTTCCAAGAACTTGTAGCCTGGGTAGTTCCAAGTTGGGGGGACATCCTACAGAATGAATAGCCTGTACTCTTTAAGACTGTCAAGGTCATGCAAGACAGGGAAAGCTCAAGGACCTGTTCTAGATGGAAGAAACCAATGAGGCCTGACAACTAAATGAAACTTGGAATCTTGACTGGGATCCTGGACCAAAAAGGCAAATGAAGCACCACTGGGAAAATTCAGATGTGGTCCATGGGTTGAATGATGACAATAAACTATTTTTGATTTCCTAATTGGGAGGGTTGAATGATAATAATAGTAATGAGGGGAGGGGTGTTGTTTTGGAGAAGTACAAACTGGAGATCATAGGGCATCCTGTCTACAACTTGTTCTCAAATGGTTCAGGAAAAAAAAGGCATTTTATATATACATATTTAGAGACAGAAATAGAGATGCCACAAATCTAAAATATTAACAGAGGATCTGGGTGAAGGGGGCTGTGGATGTTCTTTGTACTGTTCTTGAAATGTCTGTAAATTCGAAGTTATTTCAAATTAGATTATTAGTGAATAGACCTAACACCCTGGTTTCCCTATAGATGGCTTTCACACAGTTCTGCCAACAGGCGCCATCACAAATGCATGATGCCCAGTGCTCAGTTCTTTGACTTCCGGTCAACTGCCCCATTTCATTCCTGACTTAGAATTTCCAAACTTTTACCACCAGCTTCAGGCCCATTTCTCTCCCCGTCTCCCCTTTGGTCATATGATCTAATCCGTGTTTTGAGAAAATATAATCCATATGAGGGTCTCTCCAAATTCCCCTAACTCGTCTCTACCTTCATCCTTCACATTTATCCTTAATGCACTGCAAAATGGTTCATTTAACCTATGACAGAGTGTAAAGCATCCACTATGGCACATTGGAAAGGCTGCTCTCCATGACTGCGACATAGCTGTCATCTGAGACTTCTCACCTTTCACCTGTTTAGAGTTCTGGTTTCCAGATCTTTCCTTTTCCCCCTTGTTTTGGGGTGAGTACATCAAATAACAGCTTCCAGTGAAAGGAGTCACAGAAGTTAAACTATTTTGAGATTTTGCATATTGAGATTATATATACACATATATATTATGCTGACAGTTATTAGTTTGACTGAGTATCATTTTCCTTCATAAAATAAAAAACTATAGCTCCATTGTATTCTTGCTTTTAGCATTGCTGTTGAGACATTTGATTCCATGCGAGTTTCTGATCCTTTTAAGTGACCAGTTTTCTATCCACTTGAAGTTTTTAGATTCTCCTCTTTATTTCCATTCTGAAATTTCACAAAGAAGTTCCTTGGTGTACGTCTTTTTTCATTTATTGTGTTAGGCACTTGGTGAGTTCTTTCACATTGGCCATTAGTCCTGGGAAATTTTTCTTGTATTATTTTTTACTTTGAATATTTCGCCCCTCCAATTTCTCCATCTTCTTCTGGAATGATTTACAGGCAGATGTTGGAACTCTTGAATCTATCCTCTAGTTTTCTTATCCTTTTATTTTTACTCTTTTTCTATCTATCTATCTATCTATCTATCTATCTATCTATCTATCTATCATCTATCTATCTATCTATCTATCTATCTATCTATCTATCTACCTACCTACCTACCTACCTACCTACCTACCTACCTACCTACCTATCTACCTATCTACCTACCTACCTACCTACCTACCTACCTACCTACCTACCTACCTATCTATCTATCCATTTATTTATTTATTTATTTAGCCTTTTCGTTTGATTTTCTGGGCAAATTTCTCAACTTTATCTTTCAACTTTTCTATTACTTTTTTTTTTTTTTTTAGTTTTCTATCACATTAATTTCAAAGAGCTCTTCACTGTTCTTATGTCATGGGTATAGTAGCTTCTCTCATTTCTCTGAATATTATAGGTCATTTTTAAAAGTCTTCTCCTGCTCCCTTAATAGTCTGTTTTGTTTTGTTTTGTTTTCTCATTAGTTGGAGGCGGGGGCAGGCTCAGAACACCATGCTTCAGGCTCCCAGCCAGAGCCTCCATCCTGAGTCCTGTCACTGGGAGCTCCTTAGTCCCCTTATGTTCTCTTCATCAAAACCTACCCATCTCGCAGTCTATTCCTTAGCAACCTGCTGCCACTTCTCAAGGAACACATCCAGGGATTACAATCCTGGGAGTGGAGACTTCTACCCTCCTCTTCATCTATGCCAGGGCTCTGTTGAAAACAAGCGTTTTATAGGAATTTCCATGACTGAGAAAAAGCAATGCAGGAACTACTCTGGGTGAGAGGGACCGCCCAGCTCCTTCCCTCTGCTACCAGCTGAACTCCCCTCTTGGGAAACAAAGGTCTCAGGAGAGAGCAGTGTGCAGGAGCTGGCTTGAACCATCTTAAGAGAGCCAATTGTCACAGTTTCAAGGATTTCGCATGGGTAGCTGGAAGTCAGCCATGGTAACAATATTTACACCATAGAAATTGGTAAATGCTACACATTGGGGAATTTTCCATTTGGTTTTTCTTTGGAGAGCTTGTTATTAAACACTTACCAGCACACCACTGAATATCAGCGTTGCTCATTCAGGGGCCTAGAGAGTGGGGCTGGGGAGCAGGACAAGTGCCCAGAGTTGTGTGGCATGGCAGCCCTGATAGGGGACTTGTGCTCTGTGGCCGGGCTTGCTGCTGAATACCTCTGCAGCTTGCTGCATGGATGCGTTGGTTTTACTTTATGTACTTGAGATCATGGCTTGTTATGCAAATAAGTGTGACCTGTCTTTAAATTACTAGCTTTGGGATATTTAAAAAATATACAAATATATAAGTACTGTATCCACTTAGCAGGATGCCAGGGAGCCAACCACAAGCACCAGGGGCTCAATCCTGCTTATTTCCGGGAAGTAAATGGGCTTCTTCCAGGAAAGGCAGACTGGGAACACTTGTCCATTGAGCCCTCAATGGGGATGGCAGCCTGGCACCAGCCACTTCATCAATCTTGGAGTTTTGTACCTCTTCCCCTTTTTGGATGCCCCTGTACAGATAACTTGGAAGGCTGGCTTGGCCTTGATTCACCTGAGCCTGAATGTGATCCCAATCCCAAGGTGACAAGAGGAGTTTGGGGAGCTAAGAGAGAAAGGGAGAATCTGTGCCCAGTGTCCCAGAGTAGTGGGCTGCTCTGCGTCTTGACTCTCCCTGCCCATTCATGCCCTTTGCTGCCATCTCCTCCTGCTGCCCTCCTTCCAGTCCCTCAGTGCCAGCCTCTGCTGCCCAGCCAGACTGGAAAGGGGCTGTCCTGGGCACACCCCGCTGGGGACAGTGCACCGAGGAGGGAAGAATCATGGAAACACGTGATGAGATGCTGCCTCAGAGCCCCTCACCAGACTCTTGAGGATCTTGGCTGACTGGTCCAAAGAAAAATGCCCAAGAATACCCTGGGATCTAGGGATACAAGAGCCAGGGTGGCAGTAGATTCTAGGAACAGCGGGCCAGCTCTAGTCCCTTCTGCCCTGCTCTGATTTAACTTTTCTCTATGCTTTGGTTTTCCCATACGTGAAATGGAACTAATCACCCTGAAAACACCCCTGCAAGGTACTAATTACTATCTGTAGGAGACTCTGAGATCTTTGGATGGAATATAACAGTTCTAATAATGGATAATAACACTCTGTCCTTCTTCAGGGCCTTTCATCCATGGATCTCAAAGCCTTTTACAAACCTTAATTAATTCTCACAACAGCCCAGTGCAGGAGGCTGATAGTCATTAGCCCTATTTTACTGGTGAAGAAACTGAAAGAAGTCAGGAGATTGGCTTGAGGCCACACAATAAGTTGGCAGCCCCGTGAGGGTTAGAACACAACAGCCCCAGCCCCTGGGAGAGGCCCAGACAGCCAGCTTGGCAGTGGGCACCGGAGGCTGATGGGGCAATGGCAGAGCCTCCCTGCCTGCCGGGGTGGCAGACTGGCTGCTGACGGGGAGCCTGGCCTGCCGAGCTCTGGGGAGACTTGGGCAAATAGGAGGAGGCCCATAGGCGTGGGTTTTGCTGGCTTGGCCTAGAGATTTGGAGAGAAAGGTAATATTTATAAAGCACCCAGTATGTGCCAGACCCTGAACAAGACATCTTTGCATTATTTGGTCTCATCCTACCTGTGAGGTAGGGCATAACGTTGCCAGGTGAGGAAACTGGCTTGTTGAAAAAGCCACCGCTTATTCTTACCGACTGTGGACCGAGCAACTTGTTTTTGCCTTCCTTGTCACTAAAGCATTGTATAAGTCATCCAAGTAGCACCATGAGGCGTTATTAGCCATCACTTTAGAGATGGGGAAACCGAGGTACACGGTGGAAAACTGACTTCTCAAGGGTGTGACCTTAGACAAGCCACGTTCTTCAACAGCCTCTCCCTTCCCCTGCTCCACCCCAAGTCCCTCCTGATCCCAGCGTGCAGGCTAAAGGAGGTCATGTCAGGAAGGGCTTTGAAGTGCTCTGAGGCAGCAGGCAGGTCATCCCAGGGGAGGCGAAAAGCCTCCTGTCCTGGGCTCTGTGTCAGCCCACAGGAAGTTCTTGGAAGAATGGAAACAGCAGGGTCACCTGGGCTGGTAGGGGTCATCTAGGAACAGGGGCCCTGTGGGCTTGCCTCTGGGCCTCTGGGCCAGCCTCCCATGTCCTGCCCGGGGGCCTCTCTGGGGAGACCTGTGCTTCCTGAGTGGGGTGCCTCCCCATTGGTGTAGGGCAGGGTGGGGTTGAGGTCAGGGCATATGTCTGGGCAGCTCCTGCCCCTTCCCTAGTCCAGAGGATCACCTAGGCGACCTCTGAGGTCCCTTCCAGCTCTGAGAGTCCCCAATACTCTGACTCAGAGCTACGCTCCCCAGAATCCTGTCTGTTTTGAATGATTGTCCTGCATGAGCTCACAGAAATTATTATAAAGCAGGCTCATCCCATTGACAGTAGCAAAACCTTCGGGGCCAAGCAGGGTGACGGGAGAGCTGGCTCCTGTCCCTGGCTCCTGCAAACATGCTGTGTGGTCTGGACAAGGGCCATCTTGCTCCTTGCCTCAGTTTCCCTGTTGGTAAAAACAGCAGGGGAAGCACCAGCAGAGTAACCCCTGAGGGGGCTTTGAAGTCCAAGGAAAGAAGCACAGGGGATGGCGAGATCAGCTTCTGTCCTGGCGAGGGGGAGAGTGTGCAGAGTAACGTGGGTGGGGTGCAGGGTGTGGTGTGGGGAGAGCAGGGTGGTGTAATCTTTGGGGGGAAATGCTAAAAGCTCTACTAATGGTTTTGCTCACAGTCTACTTAATCTTGATGGAAATACTGTCTAATATTTGTGTAGCCTTTTACCTAAGTTAGGAAAATGCTCTCTCTCCTATGCTCTCTTGGAATGCCCCTCCACACCTGTGGGAGTGGTAGAGTAGCACTCCTAGCTGACAGATGAGGAAACTGAGGCTCAGAAAGATGAAATAATCTGCCCAAGGACACATAGGAAGCAAGGGGCAGAGCCAGGCCTCCAACCCAGGTCTCTCTCTGCGACACACGTCCCTAGAAAGTTCTGCACCACGGAGTCCTTCCCAGAATCGGGGCTTGACAGGCCTGTCCTAGGGGCTAAGGGCTGGATCACAGAGTCCACTCACTGGGCCCCTTTCCTCCTCCCAGAGCCCCTTGCGGTAGGGGCCTGGCCCTGCGTGAGGAATCTTGGATGGTGAGTCCAGGGTGTGGCCAGCAGTGGGCGGGAGGTGCTGGAGGCTGCTGCTGGCTAGGCAGGGTGGGGCAGGGCAGGCACCGGGAACAGTGTGACCTGGACAGTGTGACCTGCGATAATGAGCGAGAGAGGCTGCAGTGGTGGTGGCAGCGGTGGCGGCAGGGAGGGGCCGATGCCTGGGGGCAGCCTCCCAGAGGCTGGGCCTCCCCCCGCCAGCCCTGCTGGTTCCCCTTTGGCCACCGCTGGGCAGCTTCCAGGAGGCGATGTTCTTTCTCCCTCGCAGCAAATCTTCACCTGAGAGCCTGCTCAGACCTGTCCTCCTCACAAAGCACGGTAGCAACTCCCTGGGGCAGAGAATGTCTCTTCTGAAAGCAAGACAGCAGTTTAATTAAGCCCTAAACGCGCACAGTTGAGCCTGAAATTAGGATGGTGAAGGGAGGGGGAGAAGGCAATCGAGGACAGGGGGGCTTCGGCCCAGCACTGCCCCAGCTGAGCAAAACAACCCTGCCAGCAAACATTTACGGAGCCCGAGGCCTTGGTTACAAAACATTTCTGACCTAGAAAGGGGAGAAGGCCACGTTCCCTTCCCCCAAACTTGTGATTGGGGTGGGTATTGGGGTTTGTGGAGAACGTGAAAAGTGAAAAGAGGGAACCAGGACGTCAAGATGGGCCACCTCTGAGACTTATCGAGGGTCTCTGGGGGGTAGGTGGGAGTCCTGCTGAGGGCCGGCTCCAGGTGAGCTGGTCGGGCCGCACACAGGTATGCCAGCATCAGGGCTCCTGCCCATCACCCAGCTTGGCTCACCCAGGTGAGCAAAGCTCGCTCTGCTCCCCGAAGAGGAGGCAGCAGCCAGCCCCAGCGTGCCTGCCTGCCTGGGCTCCTGGTTTTCGGGACAAAGCACGAGGACTTGCTGTTTACCGATGGCTACAGGCATTTGGGCAGTAAGCAGCTTTGAGCAGGGCACCGGCTTTGGCCCCTCTCCCTCTGGTCCCCAGGTCTCCTCAGGTTGCTGCTGAGACAGTCAAACCACAGCCTCTTCCTTCACCTGGCAATCAATCCTCCTCTGCCCTGCAACTTGGGTTTGCTCTTACTCTGCCAGGGACTAAAGGCAAGAAGAGACGGGCAGGCGGGCGTGTTATCGCTTGTCTCGGGTCAGAGAGGCTGTTGCAACAGCCCCTGAGTGCGTGTAAAAGTGCACGCGTGTGGCAGTGAGGGAACAGGCTAGGTGCAGAGGTGCGCACCTGGCCGTTCCTATCTGTGAGTGTGGGGGTGGGGGTGGTGTATCGGGCTAATTTCTGTCACCGAAGCAGGGTACCCAAGGACACAGAGGAGACCCAAGGACACAGGGCGCCCTGCCTGACAGGTCATCTGATGATCACTTAGTGGAGATGGTTCGGCCCACAGGAGACCAGAGCTGCTGTAGCTTCTTTGACTTTAAGGGACACTTTGCAAAAGACATCAAAGTGAGTGCCTTTGCTGGGCCATGGGAAGCACCAGCCAGGCTTCTGCCACTAAGCTGACTCCATTTGCTCTTCCTAACGTGGGTCTTACACCCTGATGGCTTCCTCTTCCTGGAACAGACGGCAGGTCCGGGCACAGCTTTCCTAATACTAATACTGAATCGAAGGTGTCAAAGGTGTCACCGAGGAATGATGACTGGTGGGCAGAGGGTTGGGAGAGGCCCGAAGACCCTTCAGCTGCCTCCTTTGCCCATCTGTGCTTTCCTCTCCACAGAATCCCCACCTCTGTCAGCTTCCTGAGGCCGTCGTAAGGTGTTCTCACAGTTCTGGAGACCTGAAGTCCAAACTCAAGGCGTTGGCGGAGCCTCTTCCAGCTTCCGGTGGCTGTGGCATTCCTCGGCCAGCCACATTGCTCCAGTCTCTGCCTCTGCCTTCACATCTCCTCTGTGTGTATGATCGTCTCTGCCTCACTCCTACAAGGACACTGGTCACTGAATTTAGGGTGCACCCAGAAAACCTAGGATGTTGAAATCCTTAACTTCATTACATCTGCAGGGACCCTTTTGCCGAATAAGATCACATTCACAGGGTCCAGGGCATTTGGAAGTGGACATATCTTTTTCAGGCCCACCATTCAACAGCTTGTACCACCCCGTGGTCAGTTGGCTGTGGCTTGGACACCGCCAGTGGTGGGAAGCTTACTACATCAGGAGTTGGCTCAGTTCACATCCAGACAAGTCTAATTATTTCAAAGTCCTTACTTTGGTGGAGTTGAAGTTCTACTCCCTGGCCCTAATTCTGGCCTGAAAAGCACATAAAATACATCAAAATAAATAAACTCTCCATTCCCACTACCCTCTGCCCCCGGTTGCAAAGCAAAAACAGAATAAGCCAGCTTAGTGCTGATACCAGGGATGGTGCACAGACCCTGGGGCCTGGAGACCTTGACTCTTTGATGGCTCTGTCCCTAGGATCTTGTCCCTCAGCCTCCTCACCAGAATGCCAGAGGGCTGGCTGAATCGATGTCTCCATGGAACACTTTGGGGAAATGAATCCTGAATATTCACAGCTTGCACTGGCACATTAAAAGCTCTGAGACGTCCTGAGTAGAAAGTCCTACTTAAGTCAGTATTTTCTAGACAATTTGACTACTATCTTTTTTTCTTGCCCTGAAAATGTTCACCTGCTTTGGGAGATGTGGTCTTTGTGATGCCTGGGGGTCTTTTCCGGCTTTCATGGTCTATTGAGGTCAAGTCAAACAGTGGCCTTTGGAGTCTTTGGTTCCCATCCCGAGTTGTTGCTGGAGGTAATGAATGCTCCATTAGCAGTGGTCTCCAACCTTTCCGGCACTAGGGACCGGTGCTCCTATGAGACTCTAATGTCTGATGATCTGAGGTGGAGCTGAGGCGGTGATGCTAGCGCTGGGGAGCGGCTGCAAACACAGATGAAGCTTTGCTCCCTCACCTCCTGCTGGGTGACCTGGTTTCTAACGGGTCTGTGGCCCAGGGTTGGGGACCCCTGCATTATAGGATAAGAGCCAAGAATCTGGAAAATGAGAAGCCCCTCCCCCTGACAGCTTGGGCGATGGCCTCTTCCCAGCACTCTTCGCAGGGGCCTGGGCATCTCCTGCCCCTGCCTGGCACCGCAGCACAGCACGGAGACAGCCTGCGGGAGGAGGCTGATGAGGAAGGAGCACTTTTGCTCTGCTCCCCGCAGGACCCACTCAGATCCAGAATTCACCTTGACCTCAGACTCACCTGCTCAACCCTCCCTCATTAGGTCACACCACCTCTGAATCTGGCTCTTTCAGAAGCTTTTGCTGAGGGTTCCAACTAAATCTCCTACTTTTGCTGGGGTGGGGAGGCAGAATCTCATAGAAGTTAGATATTATGAAATGGGAGCAGGAAGAATACCTGGACCTCCCAAGGGAAAGACTGTGCTGGTGGGGAAAAGAAGGTCTTGAAGGGTGTGTGTGTGTCCCAAGGGGAGAAGCGGAGAGCCTGAGGATGGGATGGCTGGGGTGGGGGCTCCCACCCTGGGCCCAAGAATGAAGCCTTGAACAGTAAATAAAGAGAGTGAAGTGAATTGAAAAGAAAACTGAGTTTATTCCTCTGTCCCCAGGCAAGACTGTTCCCGGGGCCACCATCCTCTCCTGTCTTAACACCCCAGCAGGGCGACCCAGCTCAGATCCGCCTTGCACAGAGCCCGTTGCCTGACGGTTTCCTCCGCAAATATGGGTTCACTCAGGTACAGCTTCAGACTATTGATGATAGAGTGCCTGTCTATCAGGCACTCGGCCAGCTGCTTTCACGCTTGTATTATTTAATCTTCACAACCTCCAAAATTGTACAGGCTCAGGGAGGTTAAGAATCTTGCCGAGAGTTAAGCGGCAAAGCGAGGAGCAGAACCAGCTCCGCCTGGTTGCCAGCCCCACACCACAGCCTTCCACGTTATCTAGTAACCCGTGCTGCCTCCAGATCCTGACGGTGTGAGGCTGGGACCTGAGTCTCCTACCCCACTTGAGTTGGAGCCAAAGGAAGGACCATGCAAGTAGGTTGGATCTGCTCCCCACTCAGCCTTGGGAGACATACCCCATCCTCTAGTACAGCTAGCAGCCTTCCAGTTACTGGGGTGGGGACTATTTGCTTTCTGTTAATGAAAAGAAATAGATGTGATAATAAATAAATGCCCAACCCAGTGCAGTAATCGGTGTCCCTAACAATAGGGCTCTGTGTTTGCTCTCGGCTGTGGGTTACATTCATTGGCTCTAGTCACTGGCTCAGGAGCCCCTGGGCACATCATCCAGGGTGGGGCCTCAGGTACACTTACCAGGGAGAGGGGCAAACCTTCCTGCTGTAACCAGAATCCACTCTGGGAACTGAGGCTCCTGCACTCCTGCCTCGGGGCACCCAGACCAGGCGAGGGAAACGCACCAGGCTCTGGGGTTCATGGGCCCATGGAAATTTGGCAGCAGAAGTTAGAGTCTGGTCCAGCTCTGCCTCTGCTGTCCTGAGTGACCAAAGGCAAGCCTGTTTCTCTCCCTGAGCCCCAGTTTCCACATCTCTATAATGAGGGGTTACAATAAGTGATCTCTCCTGTTCCTTCCAGCTCTGCCATGACAGGACCCTATAGTCACAGCTCCTCCTGAAGCTGCTTTATGCTTTAAGCATATGGGCCCCTAGCAGGTGGGTAGAAGATCTCAGAGATCCAAGAACACAAACTCTGGGAGGTGGCTGGATGTCCTTTCCCTCCTTAGCTTTCCTGAGCCCTTCCCTTCTTCCCCACTCTCTCCAGCTCTCAGGTATATGGAATTTCCTCATTTGTGAGACATTTTCAGAAACATCCCATTTGAGCCTCAGCACAACTCTGATACAGGCAGGGAAAAGAGTACAGTGCTTGCAGCATGAACCACGTGCCAGGCCCCGCTCATGTTATTTCACTGAAACTTCCCCACAGCTGCAGAAATCCTTTTGAGGCAGAGTATAAATAAATAGACAGTGCCTGGATATTTAGATAAATGTACACATGCATAATCCTCCCCCATGGCCCCGAGATCTTGGTGTTATTATTGTCACCACATCACGAGGGAGGAAAGTGAGGCTCAGAGGGATTCAGTAACTGCTCAAGGTCCCTTGTCTCTCAGGCAGCAGACCCAGGATGGGAACCCAGGCCTCTTAGATCTAAGCCCATGGCCTTTTCTGTGCATTGAGCTAAGCCCAAATCAGCATTCTTCACTCTATGCAAATGAATCAATTAGGTGTATAGAGATGAAGTGACTTTGTCAAGGTTTTGCAGCTCTGAGTGGCAGACCCAAGAATCAAACCCTATCTTTTGTCTACAAACCTAGGGCTATTTCTGGGAATATCACAGCTGCCTCAAAAGACCAGTGGAGCCTGTTCTCTTATCTTCGTTCGTTCGTTCGTTCGTTCGTTCGTTCGTTCGTTCGTTCGTTCGTTCCTTCCTTCCTTCCTTCCTTCCTTCCTTCCTTCCTTCCTTCCTTCCTTCCTTCCTTCCTTCCTTCCTTCCTTCCTTCCTTCCTTCCTTCCTTCCTTCCTTCCTTCCTTCCTTCTTTCTTTCTTTCCTTCTCTCCAGGAACTTCCCCTGCCCTCTAAGTGCTTCTGTATCCCAGGCAGGAAATTACATGATGTGCTCACTTGTGCAGATAACAGAGCCACCCTGCCGCCTCCAGACTCTGTGTGTCTTTAGAGGCGTACAAACTGTGGTGGTGTGGGGTGTGGGGGAGGTGGCGCAAGTCCCATAGGGCAGCCCATGTGTCCAGTGACCCACAGCAGCTGATCCACAGGGTGCCATTGCTGACACCCCAGGGTGGGGTGCTCAGTCAGGATGCTGGCAGCACCTGGCCCTGCTCTGGGTATTTTGTACTTGAGGTATCTGGCTGAGTCTGTGCAGGTCTTTCCTCTCCATCTGAGCATACCCCAAAGAGCTGGAGTGGTGAGAACTGCCTAGATATGAGCATTGAACTTGGACTCTTTGCATTCCTGGCCCACTGAGGTCCCTCCCTCCCTCTCTCCTCTCAGTCTCCACTCTGGACTCATCCCACTCCCTTCCATCTTCTATCCTGCTCCCACAGTGATCAGCTTAAAGCTAAAAATTTCAGATTCAGGCTGCATCCCATTATATATGTCCCTCAAGCATTGAAAAAAAAAAAATCTCTCCCAGAGGATAGCATTCAAAATCATTTGGAAAACTCAGGCTTATAAGCTTTATAAGTATGTCTTCTCTCTCAGCTCAAGAAATTATTGACAGAGTCATATTTGCTTCAGATTGCTCTCCCTTTGGCATATGTGTCACAACTAAGATCTCACTCCCCATAAACACACATATACATTTACAAATATACATATTTATGTGTATACACATATACTGTCTATACATATACACATACACATATGTGCATGAAAAAATATATAATTTCTTTCCCTTTTCTTGCTGAAATGTTTTAAATCAATACCCAAATATAACATTTCATCCCTATGTTCTTCGGTGTGCATATAAACAATATGGATATTACCTTACATAAGCACAATCAATGCCATTATCCCACCTAACAAAATTCTAGGGGCCATCATCCACTACTTAGTCCATCTTAAAAATTTCCAAATTGTGCCTTTATAAAAGAAATTCACAGATACAGGTAAAGCTCTGACCCCATCACTGCTCCTGTCTCCTTTCTTCACTCCTCAAGTTAGCGTGAATTAGCATTGCCTTTGGAATGAAATCCAAACCCCTCCAAGGTCAGCCACAGGAGATTTCCACGTCTGGCCTGGCGCAGAACTCACAGAACCGTCAGGGTCAGCTGACTCAGACTCCCATCTGGTTTCTGATTCCTCTTTACAACGCCCACCAAGTCCTAGCCTCTTTTTGAACATCTCCCCCAAACTTCCCATGATATTTTCAGGCAGTACAGCTTTTTTTTTTTTTCAACTCTGCGGCCCTCAACACCAGTAGCCACCCTTAGCCTTGTCCTTTGGGGCCATACCAAATAAGTGCCTTCAGATATTTGGAGACAGCTCAGGACCATCCTCTCCTCACTCCGCCTCCGCTATAAATTTGAGACCATTCCCCTTCTCTCGGTGGATCTCAACGGATTTGTTCAATTTGTTAGTTCGTGCCCCTGCATTTGCATACTTTCCTGAACCTGGACCCTTCCTAACGCTGTCTGCTCTGCATCCTGCCCTACCTTCACCTGTCAACAGCCCCTCAGACTCCAAAGGCCAATGTCACTGCCACCACCTTCAAGAGGCCTTTTCTGACGTGTTCCATCTGGTATGTTCTCACCCTCCGCGTTAACCAGAGAATCCTGGTAGCTGTCTCGTGGTGTTTGTTATGTTCTGACTTGTTTTAAAGTTATTTGAGAATCTTTCTCATTCCTCACCAGATTCCAAATTCTTCAAAGACAGACACTTCCTTACCTGTCTTTGTTTTTCTTGAAACAGCTAGTAAACAGTGCTCACAGTAGGTGCTCTTCTTGTGCTCACTGGTGCATTAGTCAAAACTCTTTTGGTTCTAACTTATACTTAACTCAAACTGGCTTGAAGAGAAAAGGGAATTTCTTGCCATATAATGGAAAGTCCAGGAGTACAATCACTTTAGGCACCACGGGCTTTAGGTGATCAAACAGTGTCCTCAGAAACTTTTTGTTCTCCATCGCTTGGCGCTGCTTCCTTCTGAGTTGGCTTTCTTCCCCGAAGTCTCTTCCCAAGTAGTAGCAAGGAGTGTCGTCTGCCAGTTGAAAAGAAGATGCTTCCTTCTCAAGGGATTGAGCCAGAGCCTCAGGTCCGGCTCTGGCCAAAGGCCAGTCCTGAACCAGTCTGTAGCAGCATCGAGGGGAGTGGGATGTCCTGATTGGCCAGCACTGGATCGTGCATCCTTGCGTCTAGCCCCAGAGCTCAAGGATAAGATCAGCCTATGGCACGTGAAATGGAGAGGTGGAGGTTCATCAGAGGAAAATCAGGGTGCTCTTACTAGAAGAAGGAGGAATGTGCGGTAGGCCAGCCAAATGACAGAGATTCCACAGAGCTGGAGTGGGCCCAGTATGTGGAGAAGAGCAGAAGGCCTGGCAGGTGGGAGTCAGAAGACCTGGGTACATCCTGCTTTGCAAACAAGGTTGGGGTGACCTTGATCCCGTGACTTACCTAACTTGAAACTTAATTTCTTTATATGGAATAGCCGCTCATGTAGGCTCTGGCTACTGCATAGGCTGTGAAGGTGTTGTGTCTGAGTGTGTAGACGTGGTTTGTAATGGTTCAATGCCACGCTAATGGGAAGGTTCATTAACATACTCTATACCAAGCGTCTGGGGCCTGATACACATGTTCAAACTCTAGCTATGTTTCTCTTTTGCTCTGGAGACCTGGGTGAGTTCACCTCCCTTGACTTCAATTTTTCTCATCTCTTGAATGGGGGTAATAATTGTAACTACCTCATAAAGTTGTGAATATTAACTGAGTAAATATATATGACTCAAAACACTGTCTGGAGCAAAGGAAGCCCTATAAAAGGTTTTTTATAGGTGTCACTATTGCTATTGCTTCATGGCCCCACGATTTTGTTTTGCTCTTTATTCTCAGCAGAATTGCAAGCTGCCTGAGGGCAGGGCCCATCCAGGCTTCAGGCTTCTATTATGCGCTCCCTTTCCTAGTAAGTGCTTGGAAAATCCTGAGGCCAGGCTGATGGCTGTGCATGCCTGGAAGGGTCCTGGCTCTGACAAGATTAGAAGTAGATTGAGCCTGCCTGGAGCCTCGGACCTGGGTATGGAGCAGAGCTGGAAAGCTCACCCTAGGGCCTGAATAACCCCAAGGTGCTGGATTTCCAGATCCTCACAATAGAAGGGTGGGAGAAATGGGCTTCCAAGTGGGGCTTGACGATACCTGGCAGGAGACACATCTGAATAGAGATGTAGTGGGGAAAGCATTTCCCTCCCAGGACTTCTGTGCTCCCCTTGCCCTACAACAGGCCCTACGTTCAGTCCATCATCTTGGTGGTCGATGAGAAAGCAGAGGTCAGGAGATGTCAAAGGTCTTAGCCGAGGTCACACAGCTGGACCTCCGTTTCCCCACTCAAAGCCCAACCTGGAGCTGCCTCACCCTGTGCAGGCAGATCTTAGACCCAGAAGGGGAAGCCAGGGAAGTTGTTCTGTTTTTCCTCTCCAGACCCGACAAACATTCCTACCAGGGGCAACTTCTGTTCTGACTCAAACATATTTCTGAATAATAGCACTAGTCACTTTATCTCTGGAATGTATCTGGCTTTAAAAAAAAATAAAAATAACTGGGGAAGTACCCTGCTGCTAAGTCTTTCTAGGGCAATGACTACTCAGAGTCTGCCTGGCTGTAAGTGGGGTGGCCAGAAAGGCCTCATTTGCATATGCATTCTGAGAAAGTCTTGCATAAATTTCAATATAGCTTTGAATGTGGTCTAAGGCAATAAAATGGTTTTTGTTGTTGTTTGCTTGTATTCTTTTAATTGAAGGTAACACATAGTAAAGTAATAAAGTGCCCTCATCTTAGGGTTGAGCTTGATGACTTTTTTACATACATACAGGTGTAACCACCAGCCTGATGCAGAACATTCAGTTTTACTATTACTATTATTATTGCCTCTAGATGAATAGTATCTTGACTTCCCTCTTTTTGTTTCTTCTCGTTGGTGTATATCCCATACATGAAACACAAAACATGGTGGGCAAAGGTACTTGTCACCTCCCAGAATACTTAAGCTGGGAGGGGTCTTCCTTGGAATTTAACGGAGATAGCATAAGGCTATAGGGGAGGGAGTCAGCACTGCTTATTCATCCAGCTGTTTCTGTCAGATGCTGACCTCTTGATCAGTGGTTCCCAACCTTTTTTCTGCCCCCACACCTGAGGGATACAACATATCCCCTCTAGATTAGTGGCTCAGCATGTCAGTGATGTTTAAAGGGAGGGGAGGTGCAGTTTAAAAAGATGTGCAGGTTATTTTGACATTCACCCCTTCTCAGGGTGAGACGCACTGACTTATTTCTCCCAACCTGAAATGCCACCCATGAGAAGATACATCTGGCTTTAATAGCATCTATGCTGGTTAGTCCCCATTGGCTGAGTGTGTGCCTTCCTGCTCCCAGCAGACCCACTCTCCACACCCTTCCTTGCCCTTCTCTGTGCCCTGAAAGGATGACTGACTGACTGGTGGACTGCCTTCCGCCAGAGACCAGAGACCGCTTCGGCTGCAGGGGAAGGAGGGGTAGGAGGGGTTGGGGTGAGCCTGATACCCCTTCCCCAAGCCCCTTCAGCACTCTCTCTGGTTACTTCCCCTCTTCCGTGTTCACACTCGGCCCTAATAACACTATTTCTTCCCCTTTTCACCCTTTGGGTGGTCACGGATTTCCACCTGCTACTAGGCTCTAGGTGTTGCAAGATCCTTGTGTTCTCTTAGCCCCGCCCACACCTCTATGTGGAGATTCTCCACTAAAGCCTCTCCCTTTGAACCATGGGGTTAAAGTCTGTTTCCTGGACTCCTGATTGGGAGATCTTTGCACAAACAGAAACATGTCCATATCAACCATTGATCATAAGATGTATCTGCCTTTCAGAAATATTAAAACATCATCCAAATGTATGACTTACTATGGAGAAATTATGGCAGATTTGCTTAGGTGTGATAGATAGAGGACCATTGAGAACCTGAGTTTGCTTCTGACCCGGCAAGGCTGGGAGCATGGGTA
This sequence comes from Macroglossus sobrinus, assembly GCA_004027375.1. Lineage (NCBI taxonomy): Eukaryota > Metazoa > Chordata > Mammalia > Chiroptera > Pteropodidae > Macroglossus > Macroglossus sobrinus. The sequence goes on from PVKZ01002125.1 coordinate 167,254, forward strand.
CCGAGCAGAGCAGGGGGTGTAAAGTCAGGTGAGATGTGTCTGAGTCCAGGCTCTGCCACCCACAGGCTGGGAAATTGGAAGGGCTGCCTTGCTACTCTGTTCCTCAGCCTCCTCTTTGGCAATCCAGTCACCCCAGCTGCCATCACTTCCCTGCGAGGGATGTGGTGTGCGAGGACAAGTGAGGCCAGGTCTATGAAAAGGCTTCATGAACTGTCCAGCCCTCAGGTGTGTGGGACACTGCAGCCCAGAAGAGGCAGCCCTTCTGGGATTCAGGTGGGGAGCCAAACATCGGACTGGAAGGACAAAGGAGGAAACTGGCAAACGCAGGGGAGGGAGGTCCCACCTAGAACCCCACACAATGAGAGGACAGCCCAACCTGTCCTTCTCTCCCCTCATCAGCTCACCTATTCCCGGTCCCTCACTTGATGTGACCTTTACTTAGGCTGAGTGATGGTGCTAGGCTGTTTATTCATTCAGCAGAGAATTAAGAAGCACCTCTATGTGTAGGACAAAGCCATGACTAGATGAAGTCTTTGCTTTCTGGAGCTTAGTGAGAGAAACAGACATTCCAGTAGACGGCAGGTCATGCTGTATCCTGGGTAAGAATGGAGGCCCAATTGCACTTCTAACTGGGGTTCCTGTCCTCCGACCAATGGTCCTTGACAAGTTCCTCAATCCCACTTTCTTGATCAGCAACCAGGGAATAATACCCACTTCAAAGGTTTGCTGGGAGGACTGCACAGAGACAATCCCTATTAAAGGCTTCAGCCTTGTGTCTGACTTTTGGTAAGCGCTGGCCTCTCTTCTTAGTGCGTTACTACAGAGACCCAGAGGACCCTTTCTAACTGAGTGATCCTGGAATGATTCTCCACAGAGCGGGCAGTGAACTGGGCTTGGAGGATGAACACGTGGTTTGGCAGACGCAGTTTGGATGAGGCATCAGCTGGACCAGCATGGGTGCAGCTCTGTGTGTCTGGTGCTCCAAGGACAGGAAGGTGAGGGCAGGCTGCTGAAGGCCCACCTCCTGGCGGACAGAGGGAACCAACTCAAGTTCTAGAGCAGGAGAAGACCGGGATCAAAGCGCTCCGAGGCAGCCCGGGGCGCACCAAAGGGAGGCTAGCGACTTGCATCAGCACAGATTCCGTGATGCTCTGCAGACGTCTCGGGGCTGCTGGGCTTTACGGGAACCCACAAGAAAGGAAAGGGCCGGGGAGCAGTCAGGGCGGGGGCGGGCGAGGGCGCGAGGGTGCGCTCTCCCGCCCGCGCACTCTCTGCGGCGCCTGCCCGGGCTTGGGCGCGCCCGGGACCGCGGAGGCCGCGGAGGAAGCTCCCGCTCCCTTTCCCCCTCCTCCTTTCCCCCTGCGTTACTGGAAGGCCTGTGTGGGAGAGACCCAGAAGCACCCGGATTTTCGAGCGCGGGGTGGGGGGGGGGGGGGGCCGGGCAGCCGCCGCTGTTCAAAGGAAAACCAAAAGTGCGTCTTGTTCGCGCCTCTTTGACACGCGGCGGCTCCCTCCCGGGAGGGCCCTGGTGGCCCCGACCGCGCCTCGCTTTGCCGCCCCTCAAGACCTAGCTGAGGCGGTCGGGGGCCTGTGTGGCGCGGGAAAAGACAGGGAGGCGAATGAGAAAGTGTCACGATTTCTTCTCCTGCACTCCCTCCCACACCGTCCCCACCCCCAGTTTTCTGGGTTTTGCTGCTGCCGCTGGGAAAAGGGCTGATTGGTTTTGCGTCAAAGGACTGCATTTACTCAGTCCTGCTGGGAGAGGCGCGTAAACACAGGCAGACAGGACTCAGGGATGAGGGAAGGAAAAAAATAAAATGAAATAAAACCTAAGCCCCTGCAGTCAGCGTGCGCACCCGCCTGCCCCGCGCGCCTCGCCAGAGCCCGCGGAGCTGGGGACTCTGCCGCGGGCGGCAGCGGCGGTTGGAGGAGTCTGGCCAGCATCGCCTCGCACGTCCTTGGGGATGAAGCTCAGGACAAAATGTGTTTTATAACTGTAAACAATGACCCCGACTATTGTTTGGGATTACCGTATCTTAGGGCCATTGGGGCTGCCAGATGCCGCCAGCCGTCCCGGAAACCCCAGCGCTTTATATAGAGCCCCAGGAAAGCTTTGAGTTCCCGGCTCTATTTTTCTTTCCTAGCAACACCCCCACTTTACAGATAAGGAAACCGAGGAGCGAAACTGCGATGTGTTACGTGCACAGCGCTTCGCAGCGTTCACGCATCTTCCTGTGGCGTCCTCACAAGGACCCTGTTGGGGTACAGATAGCGCCACTTCTGAGTCGGGTAAACCGAGAATAAGGCAGAGCCTGGAATAGAACCCAAATTCCTTGCTTCCTAGTCCAGTGCTCCTTCAGATCATCGCTGCAGAAGAATTAAAAGTTCCAGAGCTGACAAGGACCTTACAAGGTCACCTGTCTCAACCCCATCATTTTGTAGGAAGAAACTGAGGCCCAGAGAGGTTAAGAGTCTCGCTCAAAGTTTCACAGCTCGTAAACAGCAGCAGACTGGCGTTGGTACTCTAAGGCCTGTGCTCTTCACACCCTGCCGCGCCCTGCCTGGCTCAGTGAGGCGGGAAGACCTAGGAGTCCTATTTGCTCCTTGAACTTCGCTCCAAAACAGCTGAAGACAACGTTGGGCCACACCCTCTCCCAGGTCTCCCTCCTTCGTTTTTTTTTTTTTTTTTAAATTCTTGACAGAATGGAGTTTGCTTTTAATGCCCGAACACTCCTGTTAGATGCGTCCTAATTGCCCGGCAAAGAGGGCAGCCGGAATGTCTTGACTGGTTAATTTTGTCTTCAAGGCTACTCCTAACAGATTAATTGTAGGGACGAAAAAAAAAAAAGAGATGGGGGGAAGCAGTGGGCAGCCAGCCCACTTAGGGAAAAATAGGCAGGACGGCCCCGCCCGGCGGCGCCGCGCCCAGCCAAGGCCCGGCCGCAGGGCGGCGCGGATACCCTGCGTGCCCAGGGCGCCCGCTGCAGCCGGCGGCGCCGCGGAGGGCGCCGACGACCACGCGCGGCCGCGCCCTCCCTGCCAGTGGCTCTGCGCGCCGGGCTCCTGGCCTGGCGGTGGCGCCGCATTGAACTGCCGGTCTTGCTTTTCAGGACTGTGATTATTTTGTAAAAGCCGGCGCCGAGGCCAGCGCGCCCACTCTCGGGGCCCCGCCCCGCGCCCCTTCCCAGGGCGGCGTGTGTATGGGGGGCAGGGGAGCCCGCGGCGCACTGTGGAGCCGAGGAGGGAATCCCTCTCCTTCCACGTCACCCGAAAGCGAGGGAACCCGCACTCGCGTCCTCTAACGCAAATGATCATCTTTGGCAACGTGCGCCAATGGAACAGACCAAAGGCGCTGGGCCCGGGGGTGGGCAGGCCAGGACCTGGGCTGCCTCGGCGCCCCCAAACTGCGCCGGCCGGCCGCTCCCACCCCCGCTACAGCCTTCCTTCCTCGCGCCGGGTGTGCGGCTGGCGTCAGCGCTGGCCAGAGCCGGGGCCTGGAGGGGAGCGCTGCGCTCGCCTCCTCCCGCGCCGCCGCCACCTCCTCCTCCTCCTCCACCTCTCGGGCCTCATTCCCCCGCCTCCCCGTGCGCTCCTCCCTGCAAGGTGGAGTCGTGTTGACGTGAGTGGATCCACATGGTACAGGGGCTGGAGAATAAGTGTGGAGTTGAACTCGTGCCATTGTAGTGACTCATCTCGGGCAGAGCGCAGGGGCTCGGAGCAAACCAGCGAGCAAGCGAGCGGCGCTCCGCAGGGACAGAGAGGGAGACAGAGAGAGAGAGAGAGAGAGGCGCGGACCGGCGAGCCGGGCCCGTTCGTGAGCGGACGCTGGGGAAGGGGTGCAGTCCGGGCGCCGGAGCCGCGGTGCGGGGAGCGGGGCCGCGCGTCCCTCTCGGCGCCAGCTCAGCTTGAACTCCACGGGCTGCCGGACGGGCGCAGGCTGCCTCCGTCCTCTTCCTAGTCAAGTGTCCGAGCCGCTCCGAAACTCCGGCGGCGTGTCGGCCACAGGAAGTTTATTCTCAGCTCCTTTTCTAAAAGGAGGAAATAGAAGTTTCTCCAAGCGGGCAGCCTTTCTTTTTGCGGTTTTTTTTTTTTTTTTTGCCCTGCCTGAAATCGGGGGGCTCCAGACCTTGCAGGCGTGACTCGCTAGGTTTCTATTCTTTTTTAATTTCCAATTTTTGATTGGGCCGGCGGTCCCGGCTGAGCTCCAGCTGCGCGCGGGGGCGGGAGGGCGCGCGCAGGGGAGGGACCGAGGGACGCGCCGACTTTTTAGAGGGAGGGACTGGGTGGACAGCCGGTCCCGCCGCGCTCGTAGAGCAGGGAAGCAGTGCAGCGCGAGGCGCTCTGGGGCACTGTTCCCCGGTGTCGCCGCCTCCCGGCCCGCGCCCGCCGCGGTCGGGCAGAAGCCCGAGAGCGGACACCGGAGCCCAGGCGCGGCCCGCAGGCAGCGAGCGCGCAGCAGCCGGTGCGCGGCCGCGGCGAGGGCGGGGGAAGAAAGACACCCTGTTTCCTCTCGGGCCCCCACCGCGGATCATGTACCAGGATTATCCCGGGAACTTTGACACCTCGTCCCGGGGCAGCAGCGGCTCTCCTGCGCACGCCGAGTCCTACTCCAGCGGCGGCGGCGGCCAGCAGGTAGGTGCGGGCCCCGGGTGCACCTGGCGGCAGGGACGGACCCCCCGCCCGCCTCTCGCCGTCACTGCCTCTTTTGCTTCCTTTTCCCTTTCTTGGTTTGGCGAGAAAATTCCTACGGGCCACTATTGTAAGTTCTGAATTTTCTTGTCCTGCCCACCAACCTCCTCCTCCCCCCATCACCACTTTTTAACTGGAGCGGAGAGTGGGCTGGACAGCCAACAAAACCTTTCCTTCACACGACATCTTATCCAGACAAGCTCTTTGAGCACCGAGCCTGTTACCTTCTCACCCAGGAATCCTCCACCCCCTTTCCCTCTCTTCGTGGTAGACAAAAAAAAAAAAAAAAAAAATCTTTGCACCCACTGGCCCCTCCCGACATCCAAGGACTCTATTCGGGCTGGAAAGCCCTCTCCCTCTCTTTCCCCGTTCTGCATCAGTCTAAGTTAATTTGTGAAACAGGTTGGTTGGGCTCCTTCAAATAATCCGCGGTGAGGGTGAGGGTTGTAGCTCTGGGAATCAGGTGCGAAGGTCAGGAAGGGGGAGGTCAGCCTTGATTGGCTCCAGGAGGCGCCTGTGTACCCGGCGCCCATCCATCTCCTGTTAGGGGTCAGAGCAGGAACCTGCACTGCCACCAGAAGGGGTGGCTTGAGGGTCTGGGGGTCCCTGGAGCAAGGACACCTACAGAGCGAAGTGGGGGACAGACCTTGCTTAGGCTCCTGAGTGGTTCTGTAAGCAGAAAAACAACTTGTTTTTAAAGCAGCGGGACTGGTTTGCACTGGAGGGATTGTGCCTGTGATCTGTGTGTCTATAAATACCAGAAGGGTGCTGGAGGGGTGCCTGCCCTCCACAGCAGCCCCCCACCCCAGTCCCCAGGCTCCTTAGGGAGTTGGCTTAACGCACAAGGCCACTATAACCTGAAGTCTGCAGCGGTCGGGATCTTTGGAGTCTCTAGACAAGTTGGCTGCAGCCAGAGTTGCTCCTGAGGTGGTGGCCTTGGCTTCAGCCTCTAGAAGCCAGCCAGGGGGTGCTTCCAGGGAGGGATGGACCCAGCCAGAGAACAAGATGGAAACACAGTTCTCTTTTGGATCTGAATCACCTTGTTCCAAAGTAATTCCCCATACCTGGTGAGTCCCCACAATGGCTTTTCTGTGTCTTCCCTCTATCTCCCCTTCTGTCCCCTTAATCACTCACTGTAGAGAGTGTCGTCTGTGCGTAGAGGGTGCAGTCAGTGCACCCTTAATAATGAGCACCAAGACAATGAGTTTAAAATCTAAAAGTGATTTCGTTTGCTTTCTAGCCCAGTTGATGGTTCGTATTGAATCCAAACATCATTAGGCAAGGGGTTGGAGTCAGTTATACCCATTCCCTCACTCTCCAATTCCCCAAATCAAGAAGGAATAGTTTGATTTCTTGTCTATTCTTTGGCTGCCGTGTTCTGTGGCAGTCATCAGTGAAATATGACAATCTTGCCGCCTGGCTTTGCTCAAACCCTGGGAAGTGGATTGGAAGTCATATGGACATCAGTGCCCCAGTTGAATAATCTGTGTCACTAGGGCTTTGAGCCCAGGATGTAAGCAGAGGCAATTCCCTGCTTTGGAAGAAAATCAGACAGGAAACCAGTGCTAGGAAGAAGGAAGAGAACCCAGTCCAGCAGAGTGTAATGGGGCCTCATTACCGAAGCAAAAAGCAGCTGTTGGCTAATTCCTAGCATGCTGTAACACATGAGGATTTTGCAATTAGTAATAACTAGTGCATGGGGTTCTCGAATATACGCCTGCCCCTTTGGCCCAGCAGCTTGAGTGAGGCGCCTTTCAAACCAGAGAGATTGGCAAGGTAATGCCACTTTAGACAAGTTTCTCAGCCTGTCCACTGGGGGGAGGGGGTGGAAGGAGGAGGGAGGAGGATTTTTCCATCTCTCTACCTTTGAGCAAAGCTCTTCTGTGGTCTTAAGGACTGACTTGGAGAGGCTTTTGTAACTTCACAAGTCTGTGCTATGACCCCACCCAGTCTGGGGCTCAAGGTAACTTTATTATATACTAGAGAAAACATTCACTTTATTTCCCTCAGCTTCCTTTATGGGGAGACTTTCCTGGCAATTAGTGATGGGCCTTCCTCCTTTATGGTGTCTCAGTGGACCAATCAGTGTAAGCCAATTCTCTGGTTTTTCCTTGAGCAAGTGAATATTATTTTTTCCTTATCTCTTAATGGGGTCTAAGATTCCTGATTCTTGTTGCTGTTCACTCAACCCGGAACTTTCCTCTTTTCTCAGGCTTAGCAAAGCTTGATCTTAACACATGGCCATGAGTTCCAGTGACTTGGGGGTGGGGGGGAGTAGATAACCCTTTGTTGAAACCTCTGTTCTTGTATATGGCAGGAACTTGAAGTATGAGAAATATTTCCTGTTCCAGTTATAGTTTTAATCTCAAAGGTTGGTCATTGGTGATTTTGTTTTGTCAGTAATCATAGCACACACCTCCCCCTCCTGGCTTTTTCTTTGTGTTGTTGTTTTCTCTCTTTCCTGACTTTCCTAGGAAAACACCTCCTAGATATATGCCCTGCCTGGCTGCTCGTCGATTACGGTTTCAGGGCCTGAGCATTACGCAATCCAGCCGGTTACACAAACATAGGTCATTTCATAACTTGTTTTCATCAGCTGGGCCCCCTTTTAATGAAAAAACAAAACAAAACAAAAACAGACCCAGAAGTTTTCCAAGGCTGCCGTTTGTATGTTCCTTAGATAACTTGTGAAAATAAATCAAGGGACAGTTCCTTTTTGGAATACCAGACTACCTCTGTTCAACAACCACCCTTTCCCAAGAGACAGACAGACACACCACACACACACACCACACACACACACACACACACACACACACACACACGCACACACACACGCACACGCACACAAAAAAAATTTCCCGGAGTGAACTTTTGCCAACTGTACCAGGCTGGGACATTCCTCACATCAAAGAACTTTTACCAGAAATGACTGTGATTCCCAAGTCAGCCCCAATCTTACCTCTCTAGTGCCCCCTACAGGACATTCTGAGAAGAACCGTCTGGGGAATGTATTTTTCCAGCCCCAGAGAGTGTTAACTTGGTGAGTTTTCAGAATTCTTAGAATTTTTTCTTTTTAGTTCAGGACAAATAAATGCCATACATTTAACAGCGGTTAACTAGGAACTGCTTGACTTTGAATACAGTTTTTTTTTTAATGTTCTTTTGTTCTAAATAAAACCTGATTTGAAAAGGAGTGCTTTTTTCTTTCCCTATTTTGATGTCTGCCTATTCATTAGGGTGCCAGCACAATGTCTTCAAATTCCCAAGGCTTGTTTTCCTGATATGTTTGTGTTAGGCTATGGGGAGTTGTTTTGGTAGGGGGTGGTCTTCAGAATTGGGAGGAAGGTGGGAGATGTATATTAAGGGTCCGGTGCCTTTTTTTTTTTTTTAACCTTGATCTTACAGATGTTGTAGATTAGGATCAAACAAAATGTTATCCCAGGAATTTGTCTGTTCCGCTGATTCTTGCTGGTGGAAGTCAGCGTCACTTTCTCATCAAAGTGACTGGGGTGAAACAGCAGTCACGTATTGTCTGAGTGGCAGTTGAATTTTCCTATCCAAACCCCTGAGTGCATTTCCATTACTTTATTTCTGCCTGCCCTATTATCCCAGGTGAGTGTAAAGTTAGGAATCTCATTTTGTTTTTCCCCTTTTCCATCTTAATACACACACACACACCAGGACTTACACATCCAAATCACTGTTGTCCCTTTATCATCGTTCCTTGAGGAGACTAAAGACTTATTTGAATGCTGTGGCTATTAGTCAGACTCAGAAAGGTTTTACAACGCCTCTCTTGGAATTGCCTTCAGCAAATTCTTTTGAAAATCCTCCCTGCTAACAAATCTTTGTCCTTTGAGGGTGAAGTGGATATTTGGAAGTCATCAAAGATTTGACATACAAGCAACCAAGTCAGACACATAAGGTGACCTGGCTGGGTCCGAAATAGAGTCTGCCCCTGAGTCCTGCTGGTCTCAGTCTCAGGAGTCTGCCCGCGACAGCAGTGACCAGGACAAGGCACACCAAAGCAGGCACCTTTGCCATCTATACTGAAGGTGGTTTTTTCCTTTGTTAAACAGGAATAAAGATATGGGAAGCTAACTTTCTGGTCTACTTGTTGAAAGAAAGAAAAAAAATAGTAGCCTCATTACTTTGTGAATATGTCCCATTCATGTTGTATGTGATGACTTTTGGTGGCCACATCATTTCAAAATGATGGCAGCTGCTCTGATTGAGGCAAATATATCTGTTCCAAACCCCACTTGGTAACTCTATCCCTCTTTTAACTCACTGGGTTGGAGAGAGAAGATACAAGAATTCTCTTACCCAGCACTCTCTCTCACCCTGTTACGGGGCAGTGACTTGGCCACACTCACCCTGCTGTGGTTGTAGGGAAAGATGAGACGGCACGACCTTCCCATCGAACACAGATGTGTCTGAGGATTGGCGGAGTACTCAGGGGGTCCACAGGATAGTGGAGAGAATTCCCCTGTGCTTTGGAGTAGGGTTTCTGGCCAGAGGGGCCCTGGAAGGAAAGAAATGGGAACCCGAGGGAATAACCCCACATCAGTCACTTTCTTCTTTTCCTTGCTTCCCCCTGGCCCACCCCGATTTTCTTCACTGTGGCAGCTATGTGAAAAAGAGCATGGTTCTTTCAAGTGGACTTGGGGAAAAGAGGAAGTTAAAGGAGGCGGGTTATTACCTGAGACAGTGTTTGTATACTGTAAAATTGGGAGAAATCATGGGTTATTAGCCATTTCCATGGTGATGTAAGTGGCTTTCCTTAGATAGCAATTAAAGGTCAAAATTACGTCCAATGCAGAATCTGTGAAGACTGGTTGAATTCCATAAAGAAGGCTTTGGAGAACATCCCAAGCTCAATAAAAACATAGAACATTTGCGTCAAACCGAGCCCCACCAGGGGGCTTCTGGGGCGCATGGGGGAGTATTTGCACTTAACCTTTCTTCTTCCCCTAATCCAGTCTCCCGGGATGTTGGAATTTTCCTTTTCCAGTGATGAGAGTTCTATTTAAAAAAAAAAAAAAAAAAAAAGTGGGGAAGGGGGTTGTTCTTAAGAGAAAGGCCCAGACCCTTCCCAGACAGGCATGATCATACCTGCCTGCCTGTGTAGGCAGGCCACAGGTATTCATGGGGTTCATGCCTTAAGTGCTTGGTGGCTCAGTCGAGAATCAATCTGATGAAGAAATGTTTGGCTGAGGGGATGGGCCAAAAACACCAACCATTCCTTCCATCTCAAATCCCATTTCCGCCCAGCTCAGGGGTCTGTGGGGTACGCCCTGCCCCATCCATGTCTGCAGGAAATGGGAGCCCAAACCCTAGTCCCGAGACCCTTCTGCAGAAGGCCGTGGTGATAACTCATTTCTGAACCCAAGACCATTGTGTAGAGATCAGAAAAGTCATTTTCCCAAATCAGCTGTTGGGCTGCAGAAACCCCTCTGGTCTGATGAAACTGGCCACGTGTTCTGAGCTGTCTCTCATAGGCCTTGGGAGAAGGACCCACTGAGCCCCATGGCTGCCTTAAATACAGGGTTCTGCAGGGTAAAGGAGGTTCTGATGCCCAAAGACACACAACAAGAGTTCAGACCTGAGCTTCAGGATCTGGAGATTCAAGCCAATGAATGATAGATAGCCCACCCCCTGACTCCCTGAGTTGGAAGAATACCTCAGGTCTGATTTTTTGCTGTTTCCTCTCTCTCTTGCTTTTCCCCAAGCCTGAGCATAGCAGATGAGAATGCTCCTCCAGGTCAGGAGTTGCCCAACTGCATCCCCAGTATTTTTATAAATAAGGTTTAGTGGGAACCCAGGCCCGCCTCTTTGTTTACACATTGTCTGTGGCTGCATTTATGCTACGACGCAGATTGGACTAGTAGCGACAGAGACGACGTCACCCACAAAGCCTAAAATATTTACTGTCCGGCCTTTGACAGCAGGACTTTGCCAAACTCTTCACCCAGAGGTCAGTGGTGGTGGTGGGGGGGGGGCAGTTTGTCCTTTTATAGGCATTCTTGCCCACCCAGAAATCGACAGGATGGCACAGTTAAATACAGCTTTTGGAGGCTTCTCCAAGTTAGAAGGCCACACAACCTTCCAGCATCTTTGATCCTGTCCCTACAGGAGGAGAGCCCCAGGGAAGTCAAGCGAGGGCCTGGTGGTTACCTCCTCTGCACCCTAATCCCAGCACCCACCTGGTGCTGCAGCAGAGATTAAACTGCCCTAATGCCAGCCACTAACTCCTATCTATCTTAGTTTATGTTCAGTGTTACTCCATTTGTAGAGAACCATGAATTATCCCCAGCATGACATCTGACTGATTCTTGGGTCTGTCGCCATAGAGGAATGCCAGGCTAACTTCTGGGACCAAAAACTCCTAGCCTCATCTCCTCTCTCCCAGTGTTGCTTTCTGAATAAGACCTTCTGGAGGTGAGACAAGACACATCTGCCAAATCTCACTTAAACTTGTGTACGTCTCAGAGAGCCTCCTCTTGGAAGACAAAAACCTTCTTTATCAGAGCCCCAGTCCCCTCTGGGGATGGGGCATTATTTTCCTTGCCATTTAGAGCCAGTGTGTTATCCAGATGGCTTTACCTCCCTCTAAAACAAGTTGTACGTGCATTTGGAGGCAGTCATTACCGACCGCCTTGCTTTTATTGCTGTCTTGTTTTGTCTAGACCAAGCCATTGCTGCAAGGGATCTGGCTGGTGGCCGGGGAGCACACATTCTGTAGACCTGCCACCACAGAGCTGTGGACCAGAGGGCCTGAGAGGGGCTCAGAGTTATCCACTTATTCCTAAGGGATCTTTCTTTGTTCCCAGGCTTGGCGTCAGGGATTTTGCTTGCTTCCCCCAGGTGGAAACGGAGGGTCTCTGCTGGTCAGAATAAGGAGCGAGTTTCTTGGGTGCTTTCCTGATGGGAAACCTGACGGTTTCCCCACAGAGGCGGAGGGTCACATTCAGCCATTGTGCTGGATGCCTCGGCTGTTCTTCAAACCCAGAACCTGACTTAGGGAGAGAAATGGAATCAAAATGTTGGGTGCTTCCCAGGAATGGGAAGCTGGCACTTGTCCCTGGAGCCACCCCGTGCAGAGTGCATAGGTACAATGATGAGGCGTGAGGGTAATGGTGCTGGTGGTGGTGGTGACGATGCCACCTTCCAGTTGTGTGGAGCAGCATTTCTCAACCTTGGCTGTACACCAGAAGTACCTCAGGTGTGTTTCCTTTTAATATATTATCAGAGACACACTCAAAACCAGTTATTTCAGAACTCTAATGGTCAGGCTCCAGCACTGGTATTTTTAAAAAGCTCCTCAGACTATTCTAATGTGTAGCCAGAGTTGAGAGCCACCAGTGTGTTCCTATAGCCTGTGATTACAAGGAGCTACCAATTTAATCCTCATGACAGTGCAGTGAGTTTGGAATTAGTATTCCCCTTCACAGGCAGGGAAACTGAGTCCTCCATGATTTGCCAGGGTCTTAAATCTAGGCCTCTGGAGTCCCAGTGCCATGTTGACTCCCTGCCAACTTCCCCTTCACCTCCTACCGCGCCCCCCCCCACCCGCCCGCACCGCCCCCCGCCCGCCCTGACGCCTTGCTCCTCCGTCCAGCAGCCCAAGAGAAACCTGGCTGTCTGGGCCTGGAGCTTCTGCACATGTCCTCATCACCGCCTCCTCACAGCCCAGCCCTGCTTGTCTGATTTCTTCCTTGGAAATTGTTTCCCAGTTGAATTCTTCCTTGTTCACTGCACCCTTCCCTCCTTCTGTCTGTCTGTCTGTCTGTCTCTTTCTCTCTCTCTCTCTCTCTGACACACACACACACCTTGTCAGTCAGCCCCTGATAAAAGAGCTGTTGTTTTTCCATTCTGAGGTGACACTGATTCCATTGCACTGGGCAGCTCCCCTCACGGAATCCCAGAATCCATTGTGCTGGGTCACTGTCTCCACTGAATGCCCTTGGCCTGCGGCCCCAGGGTCTTCTAGGAGGTGAGACAGCCACATTCCACCACCCAGACTGGTGTCAGGAAGCTGGCAGGTGAGAGAGCAAGGAAGGGCCCTCAGCAACCTCATCTCCAGTGATGTGCTCTAAGCTTCACTTTGTTTATGCAGTGGGAACCTAGATGTCTGTCACCAGGAGGCAAAGACAGTGGTGGTGGTGGCTGCCATTGCTGCTGATAATTCTCGTCCTGGCTGGACCAGAATGGGGAGGGGGTGCTACAGCATCCATGCTAATGCTAGCAGGATTTCATCGGGGGTCAAACAGACCTATGGGGTCTCCTGAGTGAGAGGGAAGGTCTGTAGGGACCCTTGACAGTGGTGACCGGATGATCTGTCTGAGGACAGTGGGGTGGATACCAGCACTCGGGGCTGGACTTTGAGGAAGAAAGAAGCAATGTGACAGACGCTCATGTAGCCCCGTGAGACTTCTGGCGTCTTTACCAGGATAAATTGGATTTGAACCCTGACCCGCTGCTTATTAGTGGCCTTAGACAAGTTCATCTCTCTCAGCCTAAATTTCTGCTTCTAAAGTGGAGCTAATAGTAGTTCTTACCTCAGAGGGAGAATGAATGAGATAATCTAGGTAAAACACTACCATGGTCCCTGCCATTTAATAAATTGCTCAGCACGTGTTAGTTATTGTCATTTTACCCACTGAATTAGGGAAGTAAGGATTTACAGAACCTTTTTGGGGAAACAGGAATTATTGGAGGATGAGGGTTCCTCTGGGGAGCTTTTCTCTGAAAACCTTGGAGTGTGTATGTGTGTGTGTGTGGGGGGTGGTCCTTCCTTTCTCCCTCCTCTCCCTTCTAGTAGCCGTCCTGAAGAAAGGCCAAGCCCAGCTGCTGAGGGGGACAGCTCAGTTTAGCTTGTGTACTCTGTCATCATCTTATATTTTAAATAGAATGCCTCGTGCAGCAAATCCCAGACAACTCTGCCGTGTGGTCTGGGCTTAGATTCAGAGGCAGGGAGAAGACTGAGCTAGCGGCACCGAAATCTCCACATCTGACCACAGATAGGTAGATGCGTAGAGAGGTGGAGACACAGCATTCCTGCCCCAGGCAAGATGGGGGTGAAAGGCAAGGAGGAGGACAAGGACAGCAAGGAGAAGTCTGGAGCAGATGCTACCACTTTGCAGTCTCACGGGTTGGAGAGCACCTTTTCATGGGCCTGGTCTCTGATGGGGTCACACCCCTATCCTGAACCTGTTCGGAAAGAAACAAAAGCAGGCACAATAAGCCTCCTGGTGATCATTTTTGCACCAAAGCTGTCAGTGTGCATATTTCCTCAAGGGGTCCTGAGCCAGTATCCTGGGGAATAATTGGCAGGTGGCCCAGAGGCTCAGGAGGTCCCGGCAGGAGGCCTGCCGTTCTGCAGAAGTGGATGGAGGGATGCAGAGAGGGCCTGCTGAGTGTGAGTGGCTATGGAGTACATCTGTCCTTGAAGTCATTTGGGATGTGACTACATTCTCACTGAGCCCTAGGGGTGGAGTTCACAGGACCTCAGTCAAGGAGCCAATCAGACGCAGAGCCCCGGGAATAGTTAAGATTCCCTGATTCTTGGATGTGCAAGACTTGCCCAGGGAAGCCCACCCAGTGTAGTGACCTTGGTCCCTCAAGTGCTGACCCTGCTCTCTGCTGGGTTTTGCCTCCTGCCTCTGCTTATCCTGTTCTGCTCAGTTAACTATTGGCTCAATTCAGTTTTTCTCATTTCAGAAATTTCGGGTAGATATGCCTGGCTCGGGCAGCGCCTTCATCCCCACCATCAACGCCATCACCACCAGCCAGGACCTGCAGTGGATGGTGCAGCCCACAGTGATCACCTCCATGTCCAACCCGTACCCACGCTCGCACCCCTACAGCCCCCTCCCTGGCCTGGCCTCTGTCCCTGGGCACATGGCCCTCCCCAGACCTGGCGTGATCAAGACCATTGGCACCACCGTGGGTCGCAGGAGGAGAGATGAACAGGTACCTCACATGAGCACAAAAGCCACGTCTGCAGCTTTCAGGGACTCGTAACACAGCGTGGTTTTCAGCAGACTGGTGGGGAGGAGAGGAGCCAATGTTCTGGGTACACTGGGAAGAAGAGGGAGCTAGGGACCAGGAGTACATGACCTTTGTCATGACCTGAGGGTCAGGCCTGGCTCTTTTTTATCTCGCCCATGTCCCTTAGAATCTCTGAGTCTCAGTTTCCTCAGCTGCAAAATGGGGCTTATGGTACCTGCCAGACGAGACTTGTTGCCACTTGAAAGCGATCATGTGTGGGAAAGCAGATCGTGAGTGGTGAGGTGTCAGCAAAGCGGAAGCCTGCTAGGACCTGCCTACAGCAGTGTCCTTCTCTGATGCTTGGCGGAGGGGTCACAGGACAAGCAGCCAGCGAACCCCGGCTGGGAGCTTTTTGGGAGTAGCCCTTAACTGCCTTCCGCTGTCTGGTGCGGACGAGATAGCCAGCACACCTGAAGGGTCATACTCGAAGCTGGTACTGCTAACAGTGTCCCAGGCCTCCAGCTCAAAGCAGGAGCCCATTTCAAGTGCATGTTCCAGAAGTGTAGTGACTCTGGGGTCCTTGGAGCCTGCTCAGCGGCTTTAGCTGCCCAGGAGTGAGGGTGGGAGGTCAGACATCAGCCTTTATTTTCTCAGGGGGCTCAGCTTTGAGAAGGAGTCAGCCTGGCTGGGAGAGACACCAGAAAGTTATGGGGCCTCTGCTCTCTAGGCAGAATCCACCCAGCATGCTAAAGTCCCATTGTCTGCATCAACAGTGAGCCAGGGCGGCAGTGGGTCCCCTGATGCCAGAAAGGGGGGAATGAGCCATCAAAGTGCCCCATCTGTTCCCCTTCACGGATGACACAACCAAAGCCCAGGCCCACCTGCCCGGGGCCACTCAGCAAGTGAGCAGGGAAGTCTAGGCTAGAACCCAGTTCCCTGGATTCCCTGTGTGTGTCCTTCCTACGGCAGCATGCCACCGTGAGTCCAGGGAAGGCAAAATACTGGAGCAGCGGAATCCCTTTCTCAAAGGAAATGTTAACTTGGAGAGCTCCACGTTCAGCATTTGAACCCCTCTCCCTTTCGCCCACTCTTCACCTCCACTCTGGGGTCCCTGGCTCTACAACGCTCCAATACACAGACCTTTAAACATGGTCCCCAGTGGATAATCATGGACCCGCTGCCAGTAGTCCCGAGGATACTTAGAAGTATAAGGATTGTTCTCCAAGGAACTGGAAGCTTCTGCAGGGGTCCCATTCCTCTGAGGACAGAGCTGGACCTTGCGTGCGCTGCAGGTTGATTTGTTGACAGCGGGACCTGTGGCAGGGCGACCTGGGGAGGCGTGTGTAATAGATGCTGTACCAGATACAGCTCATGGTTGCTGCTGGGGAAGTGGCCAGTATCCCCCTCACTGTTGCTTTTCATAATTGCAGTTGTAAATATTGCAGTAGCAATGACCTTAATGTCCTTTATAAATCTGCTTCCTTCAGAGAGCCCAAAGTGCCAAGCTTTACAGTCACTGATGAGCTAGATTCTGCCTGTATGTAAGTGACCCTTTAGGGACAGCCAGGCTTGTGAGAGGGACTCTTAGGGGCTGGCAGGTGAACAGAGCAAGATGTGCTGAACATTCTTCATTCTCTTCTGGGCCTAGCTCGCTCCACATTTAGAAGTTTATGTCTGGAAAAGACTTCAGAGAGCAGCTTTCCTAATTTTCCCTCTGCACCCACTTTAAAGATGAGGAAACTGAGGCCCAGGAAGGAGAAGGGCCCTGGCCAGGGTCACACAGTAAGTCAGCAGCAGAGCCAGGACTGGTGTCCGCCCCCTTTGACATCCAGGTCCCGTGATTTTCCCACTACACTAGGCTAGGCGTGCCCTAAGACAATCTGTCTGGAAAATTTCCTTCCTTTTTTGAGAGGGAGGGAGAGAGCCAGGAGTATTTTATTTCACGTCATTGTCAATTAGGAGTTCAGACAATCATCCGGCAGCTTGGAGGAAGCCTGGGCAGAAGCATCCTAGAACCTTGGCTCCTGGGTTGCTAGCCCCAGGGTCTTTTCCCTGAATCTTACATCCGCCCTCCTGACCTCCACCCAGGGGGAGGGGCCTGTTACCAGGAGCCGGCCTGGTGCCTCCCTGCCCTGCTCTGGAGCCTGCCCCTAGGCTCCCTCTGAGTCCAGGGGCAGTGACTGAGGAGGCAGGGAGGGGAGGGTGTGTGTGGCTTGTGGGTGGGTACGGTGGTGCTGACACACTCAAGCTGTAACCATGTTGATGTGTCCGCCCCTGAACACTTCCTACGCTGACAGCTCTCATAAGTTGCCCCACACTTCCCCAGATAGGGACGAGACTTCTAGGCTAGTTGGGATACCAAACGTTGTGCAGCAGCAGCCAAAGGGAAAGGGAGGCCAAAGTGGTCCACGACCAGCCCCTGGTCGGCGGGGATGAGGGGGCTAGCTGGGCCTTGAGGAGTGCCCTGAACTCGGGCTCCCTCCGTAACTCTGCTGGGCCCAGGTTGAGACAGTGTTAAGAGAAGCGAGTCTTTTGGGCCTCAGCCAAGCAGCCTCGTGGCCTCAGCCAGGCAGCCGAGCCCAGCACCAGGCAGGGCCTTTGAGTCTGTGGACTCTGGGTCTCCAGGCCACTTGGACTCTGAAAAAAGCACCAGAGAGGAAATCTCTTTCTAGCACTTTCTTCTTTAGAGAGAGCTCTCACACTGCACCCCCTCTGATCATCACAGACACTTTGTGGAAGGCAGGGCAGAGCCTGTGAATCCCACTTTGCAAATGGAAAACCTGAGGCTCAGAAGGTTCGGTGGTTTGTCCAGGGCCACACACACGTTACACCCGTGTTTTGCTCCCACTTGGCCTGATACCTCGCAGAGGAGAGAATGTGGAGCCTTGGGTGCTATCTCCAGGAAGTGGAGGTTTTCAGAGGCTGGGACTGAGGACGGGTCTGAGGAGGAAAGTGGAGGCAGCAGACTCAACTGTGGACTCTTAAGACGAGGTTTTTGGAAGGGGCCTGCGGACTCACGGGGATGTTACCTGCTAGACTGCTGGGTGCGTCCCTCCTGGAGGCTGCTGCAGGGGGTGAGGGACACAGTGACTGCGGAGCTGGTGAGAGAGGGAAGCTGGGCCTGGTTCTTCATCCCAGTGCGGTAGGGGTGGCAGAGGACATGGAGGAGTGCATAGTTAGGGCATCAGACACAGGTGGGTGGGGGCACAGCCCAGCTGAAGCCCTGGGAGGCGGAGACCTGAGGTGCCAGGAGGCCCTGGAGGTCGCCCCAGCCTGCCAGGCGTCCCTTCGAGCCCCACACCTTGACTGCTAGAGGAGGATTTGAAAGTCGAGAAGGCATGATGAGCTCCTCTGTGCTCAAATGGCCTCAGAGAGACTTCGTGTCTGAGCAGTCGAGTGGCACATGTTCATGCCAGTGTTTGGAGAATTTAGACACGGGACTCTGGCACTGAGGGGCCACAGGGTCATCTCAGTGTAGACAGGGATGGGTTTATCCTCTCCGATGCTGTTTAGGACATCACAGCAATATCTGCAGGCTGTAGGGAGCATCTTGGGGACTCTGACCTGGGCCCAGCCAGCAGAGTAGCCCCTCCCCCACAGGGGGGCCAGGAGAATCCCTCAGTGGGGCAGCGTCTCTCATCACTTCCAAAAGTGGCTTTGGTATTTTCCCCAAGTGTCCCTAGAGGGTGAGACCCAGTTCATAGTCCCCTCAGACTCTCCTGAGCCCTTCGTACTGCACTTGGCACATAGTAGGTGTGCCCTCAGTGTCTGATGACTGAACTGATGGTCTTTTTTTTGGAATTGCATTCCGCCTTGGCCCATAGCCATCTCCTGTGTCACCTCTGCCTGCAAGGGGCACTGGGTCACAGCCCTCCCTGGAAGGGCTCTAGGTAAACAGAGTGTCAGCCTTTCTTAGTGGAGCAGTTTTTGCCCTGTGGCATGAGTCACAGGTCCCTAACCGGCCTCACTGTAAGGAGCTGGATTGTGGGCAGATTTTAATTCTTTTGTTTCTCTGATAAATCCCGATCCCTGCACACTGTGCCTGGCACAGAGACGGTGCTTGTTTGTTGAATGCGTGGACGTGATGGCCAGCAGGATTTAACGTGCCGGGCACACTGCTGGGTCATCCGGGTTGAACTGCGAGCAGCTGGCACTCCCGGGCCGGCAGAGGAGAATGGGAGTGAGATGGCATCCTTGACCCTTGCTCTGGCAACAGAACATTCTCCCAGGTGGTTCTTACTCTGGGCCCAGCTACTTAACCAAATGGGGATAATGAGGCTTGCCAAGCAGGCAGAGTGACGGGGAGGAGTAATTAGCCAGGGTTTAGAAGAAGCTGCTTACGTGGGTGGGGCCAGGCCTGGCTGGCATGAGGGGATTCTCTGGGGAAAGCTGTCCCAGCTCCCTTCTGGCCTTGGCACTAAGTCAGGGCTGACATGACAAATGCTGCTGCCACCTTGCCTGGGCTGGTTTGTCCCTGACCCTTTGCTGCCCTGTTCTCCCTTCAAACACGGGACATCACCTTCCAGGGTGGGTTCGGCTCTAAATAACCTCCCAGGTGGACAGACAGCAGTGAGCTGCATGTTCAGGGACCTCTGAGCCCGGCCACGTGCCCCTAGCCTTCCCTCCTCCCCTTTGCAGTCCCAGAAGGACTTCCTGCCCTACTTACAATGCGCTTAAAAAACCAAACCAAACCAAAAAGCTGGTGAACCATTTACCTGAACCTAATCATAGCCCTGACCTTGGCCTCTAGCTGTCTCCTGAAGAGGAGGAGAAGCGTCGAATCCGGAGGGAGAGGAACAAGCTGGCCGCAGCCAAGTGCCGGAACCGACGCCGGGAGCTGACGGAGAAGCTGCAGGCGGTGAGGAGTTCGCGTGGGGTGGGGGCACCTGGGGGTGGTCCGCAGCAAGAGCCCCGGGGGTCCTGGCCCTCCCACCGTCTCCTTGCCCACTAGTGGCCTACAGATGCGTCAGTGGAGATAGAAATGTGTCTTCCTTTGAGCAGGGCGGTTAGCGTTGTCCCAATGAAAGAAAAGGGAGGGATGGAGGGAGCTGGCCTTTGGCACTAGCCTGGGCCCAGAGAGAGGAGAATGGGGCACGCTCATTGGGCCTAGCGCCCTTTCTCGCTGAGTGTCCAAGCATTCCTTGCTCTTGCCTATTGGGGCTCCTGGGGGAGGGATGGCAGAGGGTGTTGGTGATGCTGGGTCCCAGGAGCAACAGCAGGTCCAGACCTGCCCCTGCTAGGGGGCTAGGGGGGCAGTTCCCAAGGTTCTAGCCACCCCCATGCCTCTGCCAGCAGGAGTGGCCCAGCCTAGCTTGAGCAGGAGGGACCAGCTGTTTGGGCTCCTTCATCTCTGCAGGGGTTGTGCTCTCTGGGTCTCATGGAGATGGCTCACCTGCCAGCTGAGTTGTACTATCTTGGGGTTTCCACATGTTCTTAATAAGCAGGAAGGTTCCCCGTCCCTGCTATGATCTTGAAACTGGGGCCTTAGTACCTCATTGTGCCCTTGTGAGTCACACTTCTCTGCCACTTAATTGCCCACACCTGGGGGCTCATGGCCCTGCCCTTCTCTCTCAAAAGCTCGACCTGACCAACGTTACATAACTCACTCTAGAGCCTGGCCTTACAGGATGGCTGCGTGCCGTGCAGAGGAAGCCCCAAACCAGGACTCCTGGGTAGTGTTTTCAGAGTGAGGAGATGAGGGAGACTGTGGGTGGTCCTTACAGTGACCACCCAGGATGGGGCTTTGGAGAGCACAGATTACCTTGCACATCCCATCACTTTATGAACTCCTCCCCGCTACCATTCACCTGCTCCAGCTTCCCTTTGTCCATTCTGGAGCCCTCGCTCTTGGGTACTGAATGTGTGCTGCACGAATTCTGTGAAGCCTGTACTAATGCCCCATGAAGGTCTTAGTTCAGGTCGGGGAAGATGAGTTGGAGTTCTCTGTTGCCAGGTGAGGGATCCATTAGTGACCGTGGGAAGATTCCATGGGAAGACTCCCCCAGGAGAGCCCTCCTCACTGCCAGCCTTTCAAGGCGCCGTACCCACTGGGTCTACCCTAGGCTCTCCTTACTATCAGCCCCAGAACAGCCCCTCCCTCTGAGGCCCCTCTGCCTTCCTTCCCTCCTTCCCCAGAAGCCTCACACCCTACTCCCCCGCCTCCCCACCCCACCCCAAGCCCAGCCACCAGGCCCCTGAGCCACATCCTCCACAGGAAACCTCTCATAAGCTCATGACGTTTATCAGACCCTAGAGACAGATGGAAACTTTTTTTTACTCCAGAATATGCCGTGCTCCGCATAGTGAAGCTCTGGCCCCATACCATCTTATTCTTGAACAGGAACCTGTGTTAGGGAAAAAGTGGGGAGGAGGCTGGTGACACACACCTTCTCGTGTTCCATGACTACCCTCTCCACGTGCATTTGCTGCTTCTCTAGCTCTGTGTGAAGGAGGGGCTGCAGTCCTCGCAGCGAGACACCCGTCATCCTAACGTGCCCGCTCCGCCTGCCAGGTTCCGAGTCCCTTAAGCACAGGGCTGGAACTGGATGTTCTCCAGGGTTCTGGGAGACCCGAGACACGTGCTTCTGTAGTGAGAGCAAAAAAAAAGGAAGCGGGGCTGGGATGATCCAACCAGGAGTGACTGAACTCTTCCCGCAAGCCAGGCTCCGTCCTAGGCTCAGGTGTCTAGACAGTGTCCACTGTCATGCAGCTGGAGTTCAGTGTGTGTGTGTGTGTCCACAGGCAGGCCGGATGGAGTTGAGCTACAAGAAGGAGAGAGGGGTGGAGCTGCATGCTGTGCGCCCTTTCCTCTCCACATCTCACGATTGCCCCCTCTGTCCCCAGGGGGAGGTCCTGGCACCAAAGCAGTAGAGCATAGTAGCATATGGATGATGGGGTCAAATCCGGGCTACCCTACCTGCTGGCTCTGTGACTCTGGGAAAATTACTATTCCTCTCCAAACCTCAGTTCCCTTGTCTGCAAGTACCTGCTTCAAAAAACTGCTAGAAGATTGAATGAGATGATGCCTATGAAACGCTTAACAGCGCACAAAGTAAATGCTCGATCATGGGAGCTATAGTTGCTGTTTTGCCTTCAAGCTGACTTGCTTCCCTCCTCAATCTGAGTATTGGAAATAAAAGGAATCTTGAGCCTCCAGGTGACTGGAGATGTGAGCTGGCTGCTTTCACGGTCGAACCTCTGAGGATGTTGCTGGTTTTCCCTTTCTCCCCTCGATTTGAACCAGCCCCCAGACCCTCCAAGTAGGTCCCTGGCAGCTGCTGTCCCTTACATGGCTCTCTTTCTCCTGTAGGAGACGGAGGAACTGGAGCAGGAGAAGTCGGGTCTGCAGAAAGAGATCGCCGAGCTGCAGAAGGAGAAGGAGAAGCTGGAGTTCATGCTGGTGGCCCACGGGCCCGTGTGCAAGATCAGCCCTGAGGAGCGCCGGTCACCCCCGGCTTCCGGGCTGCAGCCCCTGCGCAGCGGCGGTGGCGGAGTGGGTGCCGTGGTGGTGAAACAGGAGCCCCTGGAAGAGGACAGTCCCTCGTCCTCATCGGCGGGGCTGGACAAGGCCCAGCGCTCTGTCATCAAGCCCATCAGCATCGCCGGGGGCTTCTACGGCGAAGAGCCCCTGCACACCCCCATCGTGGTGACCTCCACGCCTGCCATCACTCCGGGCACCTCGAACCTCGTCTTCACCTACCCCAGCGTCCTGGAGCAGGAATCGCCTGCATCGCCCTCCGAGTC
Source organism: Macroglossus sobrinus (assembly GCA_004027375.1). NCBI lineage: Eukaryota > Metazoa > Chordata > Mammalia > Chiroptera > Pteropodidae > Macroglossus > Macroglossus sobrinus. Next base: position 189,682 of record PVKZ01002125.1, read on the forward strand.
CTGCTCCAAGGCTCACCGCAGAAGCAGTAGCAGTGGGGACCAGTCATCAGACTCCTTGAACTCCCCGACTCTGCTGGCTCTGTAACCTAGCTCCTAGGGGGTCCTCGTCACTGCCTCCTTCCCAGGGACCAGCACCTTCAAGCGCTCCAGGGCTATGAGGGCAAGAGGGGGACCCTGTCAGAGAGCTCCCTGGCTTTGGGGGGACCTAGGTGAGATTCAGCAGTGAGGCACTGGAGGACATGGATGATCTCTTGGAAGTCATGGGACCTCCTCCCTCATTTATCCTGCAGAGCAAATCCTGTTTCTTGAAAAGCCTTGGAGAACTTGGTTTAGTGGACTCGGGCATCTCTCTGGCTTCTGAAGAGCCTGAAGATGGTGTGGACCATTCCAGTCCCCTTGTTACAAAATGTCTCTGGAGTGATGGTGTCCTTCCCCACCCACCAAGCATGCTCAGTGCCTTTTGGTTTCACCTTCCCTCTATTTGCCCCTCCCTTCTCCCAGTGTCAATTCTACTTCCTCTTGGTTTTTATCAAATTTGCCATGACATTTCATCTGGGTGGTCTGAATAGTGAAGCTCTTCGTTTCTGGAGCTGGGCAGCAGGCAGCTCCTCTGCTGGGCCGACTTGTCCAGGAGACAGTCAGTGTGCAATACAGAGCCTTCCCTCCCCGACACTCCCTGGTCCACTTCCATCTCCAGATCCACCAGCAGAGCTCCCTGAGCTCTCAAAGAGATGCCACCAGCACCGGGAGGCTCAGAGGACCCTTTCTCCCCTTCCTTGGAGACGGCTCTTGGAGGAGCGGCTTGGCCAGAAGAAAGGGTGTGAGTGAGACAGCCAGGGCACAGATTGGGTTTGCCGAACGTCTAATTACCAGGCCAGGAATAGTGCCAACAAGCCACAAGGTGTCCTAGCCGACTCTCCTTCACCTGGTGTCTTGAGCAGGACGTCTCCTGTAATTACTGCCTCGCCATTCTGCCCCTGGACCCTTCTGTCCCGACCAGGGAGGTGTCCCTCCCTAGGAACCACACATCACTCCTTGTCCCTACCAGCTCCGCCCTCCCCCACGCTGGCTTTCAGGGTGACGCCACCCACAGAGTTTTAATGAGCTTGGGCCTGGACCCTCCCCAGAATGCTACCAGGTGGCCCCTCCCCAAACCTTAAAGGCATCTTTGCTGTGGATGGAAAAACAGGGGAGGGAAGAGGGAGGCCGTCGGAGTAGGATTCGCCTCACACCAGCCCTGGCACCTGGCTGGCCCTGTTCTGGTTGTTCACCTCTCTGAAGTGCCCATTGTCACCTGCTGGATCAAGTACTTCTCTTTGTGCTCCTCAGGTCCAATAGCTGGCCCAGAGCTGTTGCTATGACTTGTGGCTTAGTCTCCATTCCTGGGGGCTGCTGACGTGGGAGATGTGTTGCCTTCCACTGCAGGAGAGCTGCCCCCTTCCCACAGGCTGAGGGTGGGTGAGGGACCCTCCTGGCCCTGTAAGAGCATAGCTCAGCATAGCTCAGTGTGGCCCCCACCTCCCACCCCTCTGATCCTTTTTCTCCCCAGGGCATAGCTCCCCTGATCTTCCAGGATTGGTCTCTGTGGCCTAAAGCTCTGAGGGAGACCTGGCAGTTGTGATTCAGCTCTAGGGATTATTGTATGATAATTTAAAACTATATCGCTGTTATTTAAATCAAACCCAGTGGGGGTTAAATTTCAGTTAGACTGGGGAAGTGAGCAGTGACACTTAATGCTCACCTATTCCTTTCACACACCTAGGCCTCCGTGCTGGTCATTATTTAATGTCCATTACCTACTTCCCATGCACTAGACACACAGAATGGAATGGCTTATGCTTCAGAGACATGGCCCGCTCCGACTGGAAGCGACGTGTGGAAGGACAGACAGGCCACGCAGACAGGAGATGGAAAGAAAAAGGATTGTGTCCAAAAATACTTTTAAAACATTATCTCTTACATTCCTGGGCTGCGATGCTGCCCTCAGGGTTTTCCATGGTTCTGGGAGAGGCCTGCCGAATGAGAATGGGCAGTTGGGTTTCTGGCTTCAGGTTAATCAAAGAAGCAGAAGTCAGCTGGAGCGGCAGGAGATGGGCACAGAAAACTGGGGTGCGCTCAGCTCTGAAAAGCTTAATCATCTCAAGTGGTATTTGTGGCCAAGTGGGAGCTTTTTTCTTTGTGCATATATATATATATATAAGATATATATATATATCTTAAATGAAGCTGCTTTCTGGTGTTTAATTTCTAAAAGTCCCTTTATGCCCTGGTTTGCACAGCACTGATCCCAAGGCAAGTCACAATCCGCAACTTGGGGCCAGGCTGGACGTTCCTGAGACAGAGTTTGGCTTTAGTTCAGATTTCAAACTGCGTTGACTTTGAGACCAGCGTATAGCAAAAACTCAGCCACCCCACAGGACTTTAGAGGCCTCCAAGCTGCATTCCTGTTCAGGACCCTCTGGCTTTGTTCTAGGAGGGAGTTTGGAGGTTAGTTGGGGAAGGCTGACTCTTACACCCAAGTCATGAGCATATCCTCAGTTACTTCCTTCTGGCTTATTCTCCAAGCTCATGCACACACACTCCCTTGCTGCAGAATCACCAGGCACCAGGCCTACTGCTTCCTTCTCTGTGGCTCCAGCTAAGGGAACAGCTGCAGGGGTGTGGGTGGGGGGTGGCCTTTGTGCTTGGGCTGGGAACTGCTGTGCTGCTCCTGTGTCCCAGCCATGAGGCAGCTGGTGTGGACTCCAGTTGGGCTGCAGGCAGCTCTGGGACACTGTAGGGCAGGCAATCCTTTGACAAGCTAGTGTGAAACACATAGTCTTCTAGCCACCTGGCTGGTCTCTCTGGGAACAGTCCTCTTCCTGGCTGGGTGGTTGGGGACAGCTGCTGACACAGGAAAGGGGAGGTCCCAGGTGAAGCTTCGGAAATTACTGGAGCCAGCTCTAAGCAGATAATTCACTGGGGAGGTTTTCAGAAGGAAATGATTGTTCTGCCTGTGTAAAAAGCCAGGTGTGTCCACTGTGGCCCGTCACAGCATCTCAAAGCCAAGAACCATCAGAGGCTGCTGCTTTTCTTTCTCAGGCTTTGGGAAAAGGAGTTTCCTCTCTGCTCCCACTCGGCTCCAAGTGTAAGGGTGGGTTCAATATCATAGGCATTGGGACTTTTCTACCCTGTCCTTGATGGACCAACAGTGCTCCCTGCAATCTCACCATTTAACTTTCAGGTCGATTTGCTTCCTAATCAGATATATGTGTGGCCCCTTTAAGAAAGAAAAGACTAAGCACCTATTATGTGCCAGGCACTGTGTTAGGCACTTTTATATATACCCTCTTTAGGATGAGACGAAGAGATGAGGGCATCCCTTATTAAAGGCCCCCAAGAAATGGAAGAACAAAAACTTAGAGGTGAGAAGGTCTTCAGAAATCCGAGACAAGATCGTCTTCAGTATGAGGTTTGTTCTCAAAGACTCATCATCCCTTACAACATCCTCCCACCTCTAAATTTCTTCTTTTTCCTCTACCTGGTGATGTACTCCTTTGCACTCCTCAAATGGTTGGAGGAGTAACCTGAGTCCTTATAGAATTTGTGGACCAATAGGATAAGTGGTATGTGTAATTTTCTTTTAAAAATGTAAGTAAAGGGGTCTTGCTACTTTCTGCTCATTGTGTCGTCTTGGCATTCATCTTAAAAGCCAGCATCTCTATTTATTGACAGGTTGGGGTATGTGTGTGTGTCTGTGTGTGCACGTGTGTGTGAGCATGTGTGTGTACATTTCCAGGTGTGCCCATGTCCTCCTGCAGTTTTTAAAAAGGAAATCCAGTCATCCTACTACTAATTTGACATCCTCTCATACTTCTAGTATTTTGGCTGTATATCAACAAAAGGGTTTTAATTTTCCAGTGCTGACATGTTCAGGAGGGGCCGGGCCAAATTTTGAGGTGGGTCTGGGAAGGGGAGGGGGAGAAGAAATTGACATTTATTTTATTATTTATTTTAAATGTTTACATCTTTGTGTTGTACCAAGCCTGAATGGAAACAGATAGCATTAAAGTACTCAGTTCCTCTCTCCCTCCCTTTCTTATTTTTAAAAAATTTAGGCTAATGATGCTTTTTTGTTATTGTTGTTGTTGTATCTAAAATGATTTGTGACTTGTGCTGTATAAAACGTATGGAAAGGTTCTGTTTTTAAAGATGGATTGTCATTCCTCCGGGGACAGTGGTCACCGAGAAGTCTACATTGTAAGAGAAAACAAGAAAAAAGAAGTCCCGTGCTGTTCCTTAAAAATTATTCTCTCTGTATGATTAAAAGTTTATTCCAGTTATTTTAGTTTGTGGTTACTTGATGTCAAGGAAGAAAAATATTCACCTTTGTATAAAGAGTAGGTATCAGGGTGTCTTTTCTGCAGTGGGAGGTGTATATAGAGTATTCTGGTATATAGTGGAAAATCATAAGCTTTGTGCATCTGTATTTGAGATGTGTCAATCATGTGGTGTAAAGTCTGCTATAAGATCATGGAGGCAAACAACTTGTACAAGACTCCTAGAGCCCTATGGGGAATTTAATTACCTTCCTGAGCATCTTTTATTTTTATTTTTATTTTTTTAACGTTTTGGTGAAATGGTCCCATTGGAAAGGCTTCTAAATAGGCCTCTCCAGGCAGTACCGTGAGCTCAAAAAATCTTTGTATGATTTTGAAAATTGAGGAGTATCTCTGCTCTGAGGCATCTCTGGTGTTTTTGTTCTTGTTTTGTTATTTTACTGTAATACAAGCCTACAGTATTTGCACTAAAGAAGCTTGTTAGAAAAAGTTTGCTGCTATGGAAGAAAGAACATGAAAACTTTTTTTTCCCCTTTGCGTTGTTTTTTTTTTTTTTTTTTTTTTTTCCGGTTAGCTTTTTCACTTTCAATTGAGTAGCATTTTGTAGAATAAAATGAATTAAGATTGAAGCGCCTCTGATGGTTGATTTATTCCATCTTCTCATCTCTCCCATTGCTTCTCTTTTCCTTCTAGTCTTTTCTGACTGGCTTTCTGGGTAGAGTTGGTGTCTCTGGTGGGTGAAGGAAGCAGGGAACGGCTCACCTGGAACCTCTTTCTGCAAAACTGTGAGGTGGACCGCTGGGAGGGGCTTAGTACACCCCCATCTCCTTTCTTGTGCTACTTTTTCCTCTTGACCATCCTCCAGCTCCTTCCAATCTGGTTTCCGGCTTCTCTGGGCCTGATTCTCAGCTAGTTGCCAACTACCACCAAGGTGTAAGCTAATAGAAAGAAGTTCAAGGTGCTGTCCCTTCTGGGCGTGTTTTGTTTGAACAGGTTGTCTCTGAAAACCCAAGAATCTTCAAAGAACCCATTAAAAATATCCCTCGGATTGTCCAGGTGATCAGATGAGATCATGAGCAGGAAAGAGTCCTGAAAACGACCGAGGGGTGCAAATAAGTGGAACGATCACATTCTTGGATTTCCTTTTTGAATAGACACAGGTTGTTCGGTGCAGAACAGAAGTCTTGGCCAGACCCACTGTCCTGCAGGCCAGGAAACCCCGGGGAAATGGGGAACATTGTTCTCAGTGCTTTCCTCGCAGTGTAAACAGTAGGGAGGTGCACCTGTCCTTTGGGGAGTGCGGTCCTCTGAAGTTGCAACACCTGGCCTCCTAGTGACCTCTTCTGCCTGAGCAGACAACGCACACAGAAAGAGTCTGGGGCGTTGCAGCGGTACCTGTGCTTTCCCGAGGAACCGATGTGTCTCCTTGTGGTGTCAGAGCCAGGGAGGCAGATGCTCTGTAACATTCACTTCCGCTTCTGTGGGCCGGGCGGGTACATGCTCCGGGGAAGCCTGGGCCGGGTGCCTCGCGTGCCTGTCGTGCCTGGGCACTCCCAGGACAGTAACACTTGGAAATCTGCTTCATCTGTTAAAATCTCCACCTCTCCCCCCTCCACCACCCTACCCCCTGTGGCAATTAGGGATGTCAGTGATTGCTGGGCACTTATTAGATGGATTCCTAAGCAGTCCAGCTGCTTTGTGCAGCTCTAAGTGCCTGAAAAGCATCCAGACAGTCTTTTCTTGAGAAAAACAATAAGGGGCTACCTCTGTCAGGGTGTCCCAAATCTAACCGGGTCCGTCAGGGAATTTTGCAGTCACCTCTGAGTCTGGGCCAGCCTGGTGCTGCCCAGGGACCCGGATTGGTGGCTAACTCCATTGATTACACAAAGTTACAGTTCTAAGGATTAAGCAGAGTCCTTTCCCTGAGGAAAGAGGTCTTGGCCAGGGATTCCTAGGACTACCACTTTTTGCTGGATCTAGGGTTCTCCAAGTGAGCGCAGCTTTGTCACCAGACTTTCTTTGCTCATTGGATGGCCACCATGTAAGGGAAAAAGGGGTCTCCTCTGGAGCCAGTATTTTCCAAGACATTCAGCAATGATTGTCTCTGGGGCTACTGCACAAGACAATGTATGTGAAGGGATGTGAGAAGTATGAAAATAAGGAGAAACTTAAATGGTTCAACCCCACAGACCTTTGTTGTAAAATTAGCTGATGCAGCTTGATTATAGTACAGCTACTGGGCCCTGGGCTCCAGAATCATGTTTGAAGTGGTAGGATGCGATTTCCCTTTGGGCCCCATGTGTTTAGAGGGTGGATGGGGTGCCTGTATGTGGGCAGCCCAGCCCATGCTGGCCCAGGGCCCCAGCAAGGAGGGGGGCTGATGGCCTCCCTTCCAGGTCAGCCACGCACCTGATCTGGATGCTGTTCTTATACCTGCCCTTGCTCTCGCTGACAGTCTGTTCCTCCCCTGACGAGACAACAAAAGGACTGTTTTCGAGAAGCTGTGAGCTGTTAGGACAAGTCCACCCACCCTCTTTACTGTCAGCCTTTGCCCAACCTTCCCAGAGTGGAGAACTGTGGCCCATGTCTCTGCCGGCAGGATCCTCCTGCTTCCTCTGCATGGGGCCCTGGTGGACAGATGCCCAGCGAAGCTGTGGGGCTCTGTCCACAGTCTGCCAGTTGTTGTCTCTGGAAAGTTCCACTTGTTTAAAGGAAAATAATAAAAACCTGCTTCAGGCTCCGCCTCTGGAACTAGAGAGTCCTTAATCAAACTACACATCTTCCCAAGTGCTTGTATCAACCAAAGGAGAAACAAACCAAAATATAAATACTCAGCAATATTTGGCTTGGTCTGTAATGGTGCTTGGCTGAGTGCCTCTGAGGACATTTTGAGGACATGGCCCTACTTATACAGGGGGACCCCATGCCTTATCCAAAGGCAAAGTTTAGGGTGCGGTGTACCCTTAAATCTGGAGCTGTTCTAGAATATACCACTGCCTGGTCCAGTAGAGCATTTAGAAACTGTCCTGTGTTATTTGGGTGGTATGCACTTTTTTTTATTGAGGTAAAATTCACATAATGTGAAAGCAACCATTTAAAAACAAACAATTCGGTGACATTTAGTACTATATAGTCACAATGTTGTACTGCTACCACCTCTACCTAGTGCCAAAACATTTTCGTCACCCCAGAAGGAAACCCTGACCTATTAAACAGTCCTTTCCCGACCCCAGTCCCTGGCAACCACCAATCTTCTGTCTCAATGGATTAACATTTAGCTAGTATTTTTTTGAGAATCCCAGTGATTCTATTTTCTGAGCTAAAAACAATCATGAACTGTTAGCATGGAAAACAAACCAATAGCTGTGAATAGCGATACAGTTTCCCCCTTAGTCTTGTGCTGCACTGATTTCACATGCCTGCACATTTGTGGTCTTGTTCAGAAGCCCGAGAGGCGAAGGTCGCTGAACGTGTTGGCAATTATCAGCTCCTTGAGAAATTCCTTTTCCCTTAGCAGTGGCGTGTCTGGTACACTGGCAAATACAGTCACTACCTTGATCCGCTCACAAGGCATGCATTTGTTTCCCAAGTAGAGAAGGAATAAACCTGAAAAGACAGACTTTGTTCACTGATGAAAACAGACACCGTTTTCATGTTCTAAATATAGAATAACCTCATTTAAATTAATTTTAAAAATTAATGTGTAGATGGAGATTGTCGCCATCGTATTCTTACAGGAGAAAATATTCTTGAGTTCGAGAAAATATTTCGTGCATTCAAAAATATTTTTGTGTCCCTGCTACGTACATGGCACCATGAAGGCATTATTGGGGACACAGTTGTATAAGATACTATTTTATACAAGTGTTATATAGGGCATCAGTGCTTCATAGTCAGATGTTTTTATTTGAAATATCAATTAAGTATACCCTCGAAGCTTCCCTCGACATGGTTACAATCTGATTGGAGCGGAAGGACAGGGAAGATAGACATTTAGGGTAGACGGGTTATGTGGTTTTGCATGTGGCAAGAGGGAGTTTCAGAGAAGATTCCGCAATGGAAGGGGCCCTGGGCTGGAAGGCGGGGTGGAAGTCTGTCCAAGACGGAGTGGAGAGCAAGCACACCCAGCAGAGGGAACAGTCCGAGCAAAGACCCTGAGGGAAAGTGTGAGGCAGCTTTGGACACCAGAAAGGAGCCCTCAGTACCTGGGGCATGGGCTGATTTTAGGGGATGATGAAAATTGAACCTGAGATCTTGTGGGTCTTAAATGAGAAGCTTGAATCTTTCCATCAGACAGTCAGCTGATCGATTATAGCACCTGTTTGTGCCAGAAGCTGTCGTTTCTTCTGGGGGAGATAGAGGTGATTAGGACACTCAAGGCTCATTCCTCCACCCAGCTCTGGGTCCTACCAGGCTCCTTCTCAGGGATGCTTGTCAATCAGTTTCCTCTTCCTCTTCTGTGGCAGACCTCTGCCTCTCCAAGGGCCCCTTCCCATCAGCATTAAATGAGGTAAAGTCTTGCCCATCTTGAACATGACAAAAACCCTCCCTTGACTCTCCAGGGTGTCTCAGAGGAGTTATGTTTTCTTGCTGTGCTACTTCCTCATCCCCCACTCTTCCCTCAGCCCACTCAAGTCTGCTTCCACTCCCACTTCCCTGAGAGTACTTCCTTGTGACCAGATCCTACAGACGCATCTCAGTCTGCATCTCCTTGACCACGTCACAGCAGCCCGCACTGCTAACCACTCCTTTGAAATGCCATTTTCTTCGGCTTCCCTCTTCCTGCCCTTGACTCTCATCTCTCCCTCATCACCACCAAGAACTGCCTTACCTCCTAAATATGTTTCAATTCTTAATGTTCTGTCCAGCCCTGCTGACACCACCCTTGCTTGCACAAGCCCCCATCATCTCTCACCTGGACAACTAGAGCCACCACCAGTCCCCACTTCGCAGCCAAAACACCAAACTGATTTTGAATGTTCAGTCTACTTCCTGCTGCTGCAGGTTCTGGGGCCCAGAGATTATATTAATAAATAACTATGAAGACTGTGACAGGCCATAGTCAATGCTTTTTGTTGTTGTCCAGTGCAATTTCCTTAAAAGCATAGCAGGCTTTCAATCTATCTGTTTCTGTTTCATTTCTTATATAAAACCCACAGCTAAAGATCTAGGGAAGCCATTATTTTAACATTACGTGGGAACCCAGGGTGGCTTAAGAAGGTGAAATTTAAACCTTCCCTGTGCCCAGCTCTACCAAACCACAAAGTTTACTGTGCTGTGAAAACCTCTAGATAGATAGGTGAGGAAGTCTTCTCCCAGGGCTGGAGAAGACTCCCCACACCCCCCACCTATCTGCCCCCCGCATTCCGCCCCATCTAACACTCCTTTGCTTTCTGGGATTTCAGCTGGAAGGTGGATGAGTAGGATGCACACCTGACTTCCCTCCATACCTGCTTCTTCTCTCTTCCCCTCTCCACTATCCTTCAGACCAAAGATCAAGGCTTTTCTCTTCTGTTCTCTTCTTCAGGTAAAACTCTACAATCAATTCTGTCTTGCTTCTTCATAAAGAGGAAGTTAAAAACATCCAGAATATCCTTTTTCTCAACAAGGACTGTCTTGTGAGACTATAGCCTGGCCGGAAAATCTTGTTTTGGATGTCAAAATCTAGATATTACTTATCTCCTTCTCTACAGTTGTCTATTTGATGATCCCAACTTCGCTTCCAAGGCGAGCAGATGGTTATGCTGACCAGGAAGAAGGTCACATGCACGGAAATGCTAAAGAGAAATGGAAGTTATCCTCGTTTTCAAAATAGGATCTTGTATCATTGAAGACTTCCTATTTTGCTTAGGGTAAGTCCAAAATGTGTAAGAGGGTTCTTTGGGGTCTGACACCTGCCTATCACCCTGGCCTCATCTGATCAAACTCCCAGCCTCACACTTTCACAACCGCCACCCTGGACTTTTCTCAGTTCCTTACACGCATTTTGCATAGTCTAGAAAGCTCTTTGCCTTTTGCCTTACTCTTTCATTGACCGACTCCTACTTATTTCTCAGGTTTTGATTTAAAGGTCATTGTCTCGGGGAGGATTTCCCTGACCCATGGCATCCTTCAGAGTTCCTTTACTCTTGTGGTTATTTACTTTTTTAATGATGTAGTAAGTACCTCTGTTTCCCATTGGAATATCAAGTGCAGGAGGGCAAGAACAGTGTCCACCTGGCACATCCTTAGGTCATCATAACCGCTAATCTAGATTAAAAAGGTGAGTTTCTAAAATGCACATCTGCTCGAATCTGCTTTTGTGTTTCCTCTTTTCATACAGAGTAAAGTCAAGCCCCTTTGTGCGGCTTCTAAGTTCCTGCAGGGTCTGGCCCCTTTCCCTCCCACTCGCCTCCACCTCCCCTGCAACGTTCACCTCATGTTACAGGGGCTGGACTTTTGCCTACAAATCTTCAGATATGCTATTTTTGGCACAGGCAACTCTTATTTATCCTTCAGCTCTTAGCTGAGAACTGGATTGATTGATCGATTGATTGACTGATTGATTGAACAGTTCATTCACTCTGTCTAGGTGCCAGGAACCGTGCCATGTGCTGAGGAAACAGGGTGAACAAGATAGGCCGAACCCCTGGTCTCCTCCATGTTATCTTCTGTAACTACCCTCACCCGAGGGTGAGTCACAGGTCTCCCCTGCGGGCTCCCCTGCTCTCTAAAACCCCCTAACACCGCCTTATCACACTGTTGTAATGACCTTTACCTCTCCATCTCTCCTGTAGCCCATGAGCTGTTCATTGAATGAATCTATGAACCATCAAAGTCTTCTTTTCAGAGTAGTTAAAAGAAATTTTTAGAATGAATGATCTGGGCCACAGAGGCTGTGGGCAGGGGCACAGGGACACAGGGGCACACAGGACACAGGGGCACAGGGGCATAAGACCTGGGGGTGGAGATGGAAGCAAAGGCAACAGAAGAGGACCCTGCTCCTCCTTCTTCTTCAAGGAGTTACAGAAAGTGTGGTCTGAGAAATGCATCTGGAGCCGGACACAAAAGGTCACATATTGTATGATTCTGTTTATTCTATTACCGAAATTGGTAAACCCAAAGAGACAGAGAGCAGGTTGGTGGTTGCCAGGGGCTAGGAAGAGGGAGGAAGGGGGAGTGACAGATTCATGGGTATGAGGTTTTCTTTTGGGGTGATGAAACTGTTTTAGAAGTAGGAGGAGGTTGTGGTTGCACAACATCGTAAATGTACTGAAAGCCACTTTTAAAGTGGTTAATCGCATTATATAGATTTTACCTCAATAAGAAAGGAAACGAAAGGAAGAAAGGAAGGAAGGAAGGAAGGAAGGAAGGAAGGAAGGAAGGAAGGAAGGAAGGAAGGAAGGAAGGAAGGAAGAAGGAAAGGAGGGAGGGAGGGAGAGAGGGAAGGAGTTAGTGGATTAGAGCTGGAGGAAGGGGAGGGTGTGTCAGTCCTGAAGTCACAGTGACTCCTCAGACTCAGATTGGCTGTGTCTCTGCTTTGACAGGAGAAAGGGCCTCCCAGAGCCATCTGGTTCTTCTCCAGGTACAGGTAAGCCTGGCCCTTGGACACTGGCCCCTGTATGTACCTGAGCACTGCAAGAACGTCACAACTTCTCAGACACAGGGACTAGATGGTGGGGCTAGTCAGCCATTCAAAGCTTCGAGTCCCCATTGTGTCACTCATTAACCAAGTGCCCTTGCACAAGTTACTTAACTCCCTGAACTTCTATTTTCTTATCTGTAAAATGAGGATACAAACCCTTACTTCACAGAGTTGCTGTGGGGATTATGTGAAATAATGTACTTAAGGTGATTCAAACACAGTAAGCCCTGCATAATGGTTAATACCATCTTTATGCAGCCATCCTTTCTTATTACAACATGAGGGAGGCAGAACCCAGAGAGTGGAAGCGACCTTCATTCAAGGTCACACAGCTAGCTCAGGGCAGGCTTGAGCTTCCTCTGCAATCATTTCCACCTCTGCCTTGATCAGGCCTTTTCTAAAAATCCCTAACTGATCAGATGAATCGATAGCCTGCATTTCACACCCTAATCAGCTCCTCCTACCACCATTTAGCAATGGAATTAGAAAACCATAGGCTCCACTATTTCCCAGTTCTGCCACTGACTGATGCGTGGCATAGAATGGTTAAGCTACCTGCTCAAATTTACACAGCGTGTAAGTGGCCAAGCCAGATCAAGGAATTGCCTGTTCATATCCTTTGCACATTTTTTAAAATGAGGCAAATGTCTATTCTTTTTGGTTTGCAGGGTGCAGAGCATAGTTTGATGGAAAGTATGAGTGACAACAGCTCTAGGAGTCCTCAAAGAACGTGGGCCAGGCTGGGCCCTGCTTGAAACCCGGAGTTGCCCTCCTCCCCAGGTTGGCAGCAAATCCCTCCAGGGGAAAACCAAACCCCAAGCAGGAGGGAGGAGGCTAGGAGGACTGCTAGGAGAGGGAAGGTGCCCCCTATTCACCAATGGAGCACAGTCCTGCCAAACGTTCTGGAGGAGGGGATTGGTCTGGTTTCTCCTTTGTAAATGGGGGTGTCCCATAGATGGTGCTGAAATGCTAGTGTCAAATCCAGATTCTGGATTCTAGAATCAGAATCTGTTGGAGATCAGAAGCCCCAAGAGAGCTCCTTCTCAATATGAAAGATCCAGGCTAGCTTCCAAGGAGGGATGGCCAGTGACTCAGCCACCTGTCTCCTGGATGCAGGTGGCTGGCCAACACCCATGGCCGAGGGAGGGCTTGCCTTGGCCCAGCCTGACAATTCGTTTTGGTCAGTGTGGCAAAAAGGACAGCTGCCCGTGAGTCCCAGGCAGGTCTCTGGCTGGTCGCCCAAATCAATGGAGATGCCCCAGTTACTCTCAGGGAGGACAGGTAAGGATGGCTTCAGAGCACTGAGGCCTCAGTGCACAGAGCTCTGAAGAACCTTCCTGTGTCAGACGCTCAGCTTGCTGTGATCTGGGGGCTACCACACACCCTGCATTCCTGACCTCTGACCCCTTCCCTTAACTCGGTTCCAGTCTTTAACAGCAGGAGGTAGAGACACTCAGTAACAACTCTCTCTCTTGATCCAGTATGTCACTCAGAGAGAGGAATCTAGGTCTTGACTAGAAGCTGGAATAGTTCCCATTATATCATAGGCTCTTGGTGTGAAGAAGTATGAATATTATGTAGGTCATTTTCCCCACATTCTCAAAATTCCAAGGGTTGAATTTCCTCTGTAACATTCCCAGGGCAGAATGGTTCCCCAGTCTTTGCTTAAACTCCTTCAATGATGGGGACCGTATCGCTTTAGAAAGCAGCTGGTCACATCCTCAGGCAGTTGTCATGGCTGGACAGTTTAACCTTACACTGGTCCTTCCCTGTGCCGTGTCCCGTCTGCTTCCTGCTTCCCCCATCCCTGGTCACCATACAAGGTGGCCATTCCCTCATGGCTCTCAGAGATTTGGAGTCAGTTAATGGGTCTCTTTCTCTACGAGACTCCATCACGGGGTTTAGCAGGAAGAAAGAAACTCAATCCTTTCAGTTCTCAGGGAAGGTTTTCTCTGAGGCTCAGGCCCACTACGAAGGGGCTTTCTTTGCCATGCTTCTCTGTGGACCCACACATGAGCCCAAGGCAACAGTATGGTAGCTCTCTAGACTCTTCTAATCGAAAACATGTAGCCTTGTTAGTTGGGAGGGCCTCTGCCCACTGAGTCTCAGTGGAATTTTTCTGGGTCCCTAGGGCCTGGAGAGAGGGACACAGTGTTCTAGAGTGAGCACTGTCCTTGGAATTTGACCAGCAGGCTCCCAGTTCTGGTTTTATCACTTCCTGGTTGGGGTCCTTTAAGCAAGTTGTTCAAACTTTCTGAGTGTTAGTTTTTCTACAATAAAATGAGAAAATATTTTACTGTGTTTTCATGTGAGTCAAATGACATCATATATGAGAAAATGTTTTGTCAACCAAAACATGTTCTACAAATAATCAATTCAAGTGGTAATAGAGGGGCTAGGAGCTTGGGCGTCTCTGGTCTGGGCCGTCCTGGTAGGTGGATGTAGCACAGTTTGTTTTAAGAGGACTTCAGACTCTTCCTTCCGCCCTGTGCCTGGCGCTTGGCGCCCTGTGGGTCTCCCCACTTCGGGGCTCACAGCTCCTAATCCTGGCTTTGGAGACCTAAAGAAAGTGGGTGAACCTCACAGGGTTGGGATTTGGGGTGGGGTCTGGGCAGAAGGTGCAGTTGGTTCTCCCCTCAGAAGGCCCCAGCACTGCCTGTCCAGAGCTGTATCTGCACAGCCTCTGCCCATCACAGCTGCCATTACTCCCTGCCCAGCCTTTAATTTAGATGGAGGTTAATTCTAATCCCCCAATTAGAATGGGTTTTATTGAGAGAAGCAGTGGAGGGACTAGAGTCAGGAAACCCAGTCTAATGACAGTGGAGGAATTATGAAGTGAGAGAATCTCATCTGATCCAACTCCCTCATTGGACCCAGGAGCGGGAGGCTGCCCAGCTGGATAGTGGTCGGGCTGAGTCTGGTGCATTGGGGGTCTCCCACATTCCAAGCCAGGGCTCTTTCCTGGTAGCTTGCCACCTGTCTGCAGACTCCGCACCTCCATCCTGGCTCATTGGCAGGCCTGAGTCCCATGACTGGGCAGAGATGGCTGCTGCCCTCACCCTCCTGGTGTCACGGGAGCAGGAAGGCCAGGAGCCTCCACAAATAGCAACATGTCGCCACCTGCCTAACCCCAATCCGGTTTATCCTGAGTTAGCAGAAGTTCTGTGGGATGTACTTCCCAGGCGGGGCTGGGCGAGCAGCCCTGTCCTTCCTCATGCCACACAGTGCCCTGAGGGTGACAGCACCGCAAACAAGGGGGGACCCTGGAGGAAGGGGAGTGAGGTTTGGATTATCTTGGGGGCTATGAGCTGAGGTGGGGCTGAGGGTCAGGCAGCCTGTCTCAACAGGGACACATTCTCACTCCAAGGGGCGGTCCCCATTTCAGGGGCAGCAACATGGGCTGGAGAGGTGTTTGCCCAGCTGTGGTCAGACACAGGGCAGGTGCCAGGCAGAGCTGGCGGCCTCCTCTCTCTGCCCGCCTATCCTCTCAGCTTGGGCTCCCCAGCTATAAAGCAGGAACAAGTTTCATCCCTTACCTGCCTGGGGGGACATTGAACAGGAGTGAGATAATGTCTGCACAGCTCAGCCCTCCACCAGTAGCTTCTAAACACACATCTAATTTTACTGCCTAGAGCTCTGCCTGGCTAGCTCTGGGGGGCCCTGCTGCTCCCCAGCCACACAGAGGCGGTCTGCAGGCCCCACAGGCCCATCCCAGGCAGGGCTGAGAGAGCTCCTGAGGCCCAGTGCCCACCTCTCTGGGGCCTGAGGCCCTGGGCCTGGATTAACCACCCATTGTTCAGGGTTCAAGGAGCCGCCTGCCCACCCCTGGCATTCTGGTTCCACCAGGAGTCTGGGCGGCAGGGTGTGGTCTGGGCCTAATGAGCAGGGTGTGCCCTGAGGAGTTGTTAGGAGTAGGGTGACAGCTGTGGGCAGGTCCCCACCCACAGAGAGTGGGTGGGCCAGCTTACACAACAGTCACCTGTGCTAGGGGCATCCTCGCCTAGTGTTTATTTTTAAAAAGCAAATACTCAGCGTTGGTGGTGGTAGTGGGAAATGTTTCCAAATATTTAAGAAGACATCATGCTAACACTTTTTAAATCCTCAAAGCTATTGTATTAGGAAAGCTAATGCAAGTTCGTAGGATTTCTACCAATTACAAGGAGGGTAGAATGCCAAAACGTAACTGGCTTCTTGTTTCCCTCAGCTCACGCCTTCCTCTTTATTTTAAAAAAGAAAAGGCTTCTGCAGGCACTGGGGAATTGTGAGCAGGTGGGTCCCACACGCTGGCCGTCTTCCACACCTCTGTCAGGACACGCTTCTGGCTCTTGGGCTCTGTGGGCAAACAGAACTGCAGCTCAGCCTCTGTTGTCCTGTCCTGGGCTGAAAACTATTGGTAGGAGGGTGGAGTTCCTGGGCTGCCTGGTTTTCATGTATGGGGCTGTCACTTAAGGCCAGAAGGGATTGACACAAAATAGTCAAAGTGACGAAAAGCAAGGACCTACAACCAAGGTTACTCTACCCAGCAAAACTATCATTTAGAATCAAAGGACAGATAAAGAGCTTCCAAGACAAGAAAAAGCTAAAGGAGTTCATCACCACCAAAACAGTATTACAAGAAACATTAGAGGAACTTCTTTAAAAAGAAGGAAAAAAAAAAAGAAAAAGAAAAATATAAATAATAAAAGACAATAACTACATATCGATTAACAATTATTTTAAATGTGAATGGATTAAATGCTCCAATCAAAAGATAGGGTGTCTAAATGGGTAAGAAAAGAAGACCTTTATATATGCTGTCTACAAGAGACTCACTTAAGATCAAAAGACACACACAGACTGAAAGTAAAGGGATGGAAAAAGATGTTTCATGAAAATGGAAAGAAACAAAAAAGCTAGGGTAGCAATACTTATTACCGGACAAAATGGACTTTAAAACAAAGACTGTAACAAGAAACAAAGAAGGACCCAGTATTTATCCAAAGAAACCTAAAACAGTACTTCAAAGGGACAAGTGAATCCCTATGTCCCTTGAAGCATTATTTATAATAGCCAAGACATGGAGGCATCTTGGGTATCCATCAGTGGATGAGTGGATAAAGAAGAGGTGGTGCATATATACAATGGAATATTACTCAGCCATAGAAAAAAGAACAAAATCTTGCCATCTGCAACAACATGGATGGACCTAGAGAGTATTGTGCTGAGTGGAGTAAGTCAGACAGAGAAAAGATGAATGCTGTATAATTTCACTTACATATGGAATCTAAAGAACAAAATAAACAAAACAGAAAAAACTCATAGATACAGAGATGGTTGCCAGATGGAAGAGGACGTGGAGTGGGTGGGTAAAAAAGGTGAAGGGATTAAGAAGTTCAAATTGGTAGTTACAAAACAGTCATGGGGATGTAAAATAGAGCATAGAGGCTCTAGTCAATAATATTGTAATAATTATGCATGGTGTCAGATAGCTACTAGATTTATAGGGGTGATTGATTACTTCATAAGTTGTATAAATGTCTAAAAAAAAGAATTCTCTGGCAGCTCATGAAGTTTTGGACCCAATCAATTTTTCAAGTAACAACCAAGTGGACTCGAGGTGCTGTCAACTTACCATTGTGTGTCTTTGGGGTGCCATCTCTCTGCGAGAAGCTGGCCTCTCATCTTTCAGCAGAGGTTAGCTCAGTTGGTGTATGGAAGTGGGTTTGTTGAGCACCATTTGTTGAGCGCTGAGGCGCCTATGTGTGCACCTGGAGTCTTGCATTCTGGGTCCTGCTGTTATCTGGGAGGTTTGCGGTTTAGAAATTAGATTGTGGAATCAGAGAGAGGCTTCAATGGGAAATCTGTGACAAAAACAAGGGCAGGTGGGCCTGAGGGTGGGGGAAAAACTGTGATGGCAAAAATATGTTCCTCTCCTCAGGTGGATGCTACTGGGTTGAGCAACAGGGAGAATGTGGAAACACCAGACTTCACATTGGTCGGGGCCCGGAATAGAGGCCGTATCCCTGGAATCTCTTTCTAAAATCCTAAGTGCCCTGGCCACAGTGAGGGCGTCTGCTAACAATCACTCAGCCATTTCCTTCATCGAACAGTTTTGCAGTTCAAGGTGGCAGGCTCTGGAGATACCAAAAGATCAAGCCATCCTTGGGAGAGTTCTCAGTACAACTTGTGACCTAGAGCTAACCCAGATCTCTCTCCCAGACCCTGTTGAGCTGCCCACTGACACCCCTCATCCAGTCTTCGAGGGGCTGCAGGGGGACACTGTTGCCTCTGCTGAAAACAGGAATTAAATGCAAACCTCTTCCCTATTCCTGCCATCCCCCACCCCACCTCCCTTACCTGTGCTCCAGACACAATGGCCCCTTCAGAGTCTAGGACATCCTAAGCTCATTCTTCCATTTCCCTTTGCAACACACTGTAACTGCTACTTTTACCTCTATTTTCCCAATGTATTTCAGAAAAATTAAAATCTCACCTTCCCTCTTCTGGAAAAGCCATCTCAGTGGAGGGAGTTTCTATCTCCAGCAAGGGAAGGGGTACTGGAAGGTGGTTAATAGTTAGGGCAGGGGACAGCCATAGTGGGGGCGCGGATTAGAGGAGAAAATCTAGATGTATCTTCAGTCTTGCAAGTGAGACAGTTACATATTGTGATGAGGTGAGGGGGGCAGAAGCTACATCTAATTTGTGGGAGACCTTGGTCAAGTCAGTGTCTTATTCTGAGCCTCAATTACCCATCTACAAACTGGGGATGATGAATCCCATCTCTCAGGGTATTGTGAAGACTAAATGATTGTAACCCTTACGAAAGCTTTTAACATGGCCCTGACCTAGGAGATGCTTAACAAATGCCAGTGCTCGCTTTTCCCGAAGGCAGCAGTCCACTGCAAAGGCCAGGAGAGCCTGTTAGTGCCCCCAAAGGTTCACTTCCTCCAGGGCACTCTTAGGACAATGAGGAGGTGGGCGGCCAAGCAACAGAAGTGATGGGGACTGGGAAAACCAGGTGTTAACAAATTGCCCAGCATCATGGCCATGATGCCTGTCTCTTAATTAGCCTGAGTACGTGAACAGCATGATTCATGATTTGCTGCTTCTCAACGATACCCTTTCTGTCTGCCTTCCTCCCACCTGGGCCTGACAGTTGCTGCCACCCCTTTCCACTGTCCTCATGACCCCTCAGCCACCTAGCAGGCCTAGAAGTAAGCTCCATGTGGGGAAAGGGGTTGGCTCTCCTGAGCCCCCTGGGCCCCCAGCCCTGCCCGCTTCTGGCTCCTGGACCAGCAGCGCTAGAGGAGAGTCCCAGTCAGTGCTGAGGAACTCAGTACAGCACACCCCGAGCTAGTGCCCCCACTCCACTTTTTTATTAACAGACATAGAACTTGGCAAAGGCCATATAGGGTGTTATCGGTAGAGTCTAGGCTGGCAGGCTGTGGCCTCCCGTGCAGGGGCTCATCGTGCTCCCTCACCTGCTCCCTTCCCTCAGCCCTGCAGCACAGGGCACACCTGAGGCGGGACCTTCTCCTTGTACAGACTGACCTCTAGGGGGGCTGGCTGGACTTGTGGGTGTCAGAAAATTGGTTCATGGGCGAGGTTTTGAACCATCCAGCTCTATCTCTCTCTATTGTCTGGGAAACTGAGCTGCCAGAGACTGAAGTGTAAAAGGGCTGAGGAACAGCGAGGCCTCCATGGTGACATGAGCTCTCCCTTACCCCTTCACTGCCTTCCCTGCCCACTGCTTGATAGGTCACCCCCATGACGTGGGGCTGGGGCTGGTGGAGATGCAGGCAGAGTGCACAGGCATAGCAACAATTGGAGTAAAGAGCAAGGTCAGTCTCTAGAAAATTCCAGATGCCCCCCCCATCCTCCTGCTTCCCAAATTCCACATTTCCCTGAATGTCTGCAAAAGAGCAAGACATTGGGCATTGTAGCCAGATATGCAGAGCAACCTTGTCCTCTGCCTGGGACGGCAGGGAGGACGGGGCAGACCTGGCATCCTCGTCAGGGAGGCTCACATGGCAAACACGGACCACGGGGCTTCAGGGTGCATGGTCCCCACAGGCCAGCCCCTTCACTGAGCGAGGTCTGCAGCTCCCAGGGGCAGGGTATAGGAGGAGCCCCGTCACCTGGACCAGCTGCCATTGACTGGATAAAGCAGTGTCTGGGTCCAGGGAGTTGGGGTGGGAATGAGGGAGAGCCAGGGTGAAAAAGATCTTATAGACAGACACCAGAAACCAGGCTCGTCAGGAAGTCCTGGAACTTCTTTCGCCCCGTAGCACAAACCATATTAGCACTGGAGAACTTCTCCCCTTTAAAATCCATTCTGGTGCCATAGAAAGTCGGGACACTGCTGAGAGACGCTAACTGCCAACAGTCAGATGGCTCCAGGGCCTGGGTGCTCTGAGAGCAGGATCGCGGCCACGGGTTTGTGTTTCGTTTTATTTTGAATTGTAGTAAAATATACACAACATGTGATTTGCCTTTTTTACTTCGAGAGACTACAAGGTTATTAAGAAATTGTGTTTGAGTCCTCACAAACAAGGCTCGTTAGGTTGCATGCGGTAGAGCAGTTTTAAATTGTGGCAAAATACGTACGCCATAAAAAAATACCATTTTAACTGTTTCTAAGTGTGTAGTTGGATAGTGTTAAGTATAGTCACATTGTTTGGCAACCCATCTCGAGAACTTTTTCATCTTGCAAAACTAAAACTGTATGCATTAAACAAAATTCCCCTGCACCCCCCTCTCCAGCCCAGCAACTGTTTTCTGTTTGTTTGTTTGTTTGTTTGTTTGTTGTATTGAGGTATACTCTACCTACTGTGAGATGCGTAGATCTTAAGCATAAAACGTGATGAATTTTAACAGATGCATACAACAATGTAACCACGTCTCCCATCAAGATATAACCTATTTCCACCACAAACATGCCTTATTCCCCTTTTCTCGTTGTGAAGTCTTATTAATTGTAGTCATAAACACCATGTTGCACATTAGATTCTCAGAACTTTCCTGTCTATCCCCACCCCCTACCCTGAGGCAACCAATGTTCTGATTTCTATCATCATAGATTAGTTTTGCCTGTTCTAGGACTTCATTTAAATAACATCATACCATATGTATGTAATGTAATGTTGCAAAGTAATGTTGTTGATCCATGGAGTGCCTTTTAGTAGTCTGTTCGTTTCTATTTCTGAGTAGTAGTCCATCGTATGAAGATACCACAATTTCTGTTTTTGGTAAATAGACGTTTTCATTTCTCTTGGGTAAATTGCTGGAAGTGGAATTGGTGAATCATTGGGTAGCTCTGTGTTGAACTTTATCAGAAACTATCCAACTGTTTTCCGAAATGGTTGTACCATTTTACACCCCACCAACGATGTTTGGGTTCCATTTGCTCAAGGTCTTTGCCAACATTTGGTATTGTTGGTCTTTTAAGTTTAGCCATTTCAGTGGGTGTGAAATGTTATTGCAGGGTGGTTTCAATTTGCATCTCCTGATAACCACAAGGACATTGAGCAATTTTCATTTTTGTTCATTGGCCGTTTATAATCTTTTGTAACATGTCTGGTCAAGTCTTTTGCTCTCTTTTATTTTTTTGTAAGGTTTTTTGTTTTTTGTGTGTTTTTTTTTTTTTGGTCTTTTACTGTTGATCTGTTTGGCATTCTTTACATATTCGGGATACCAGAACTTTGTCAGATATTTTGTGAATGTGTCTTTGTAGACTGGCTTGCCTATTTTCTTAATAATGTTTAAAAAAAAATTTTTTTTTATGAAGTCCAGTTTATCAATATATATATTTTTAAATGGTTTCTGCTTTTTGTGACTTGTTTAAAAAAAAACAAGGCTTATGACCTTTCTTCTGCAAGGTCATAAAAATTTTCTCCTCTGTTCTTTTTTAGAAGCTTTTTAGAAGTTTTAGGTTGTATATTTAGGACTATAATTCATCTCAAAATGTTTTTTGAGTATGATGTGAGATAAGGGTCAATGCTTATTTACACACACACACACACACACACACATATGAATAACCAGTTGTCCTGGCACCATGTAAAATTAAAAAGACTTTCTTTCCTTCATGAAATTACCTTGGTGCCTTTGTTGATAATCGGTTAACCACATGGGTGGGGCTCTACTTCTGGACTCTGTTCCTTTGATCTCACTGTCTATCCTGCCAAGACCACGGTGTCTGCACCCTATAGCTTTATAAGAAGTCCTAAATCAGGTAGTGAAAATCCTCCATGGGGAAGCGTGTTTTTGAAATACCAACCCACTCCTCCCACTATTTATCCTTAGTTCTTTTGACCCTCAAGCAGTTCTGTGCTGATTGCTGAGAGGAAGTAAACACAATCCCAAGATGTGGGTCAGACAAGAAGGGGGTCTTCCTGGCTTTGGTTTTGAAAGCTGAGTCCTTAAGGGAGCAGAGATGTAAGGTTTGGGAAAAACAGCACGATAGAGAGCAGCTACCCCTCCGCCTCCAGTCAGCAATGCTGCTGAGACTAGAGGAAAAAACTCCCTAGGCTGAGCGGACTATATGCACCTCTAGGTCTGGGGTTAGGGCCTCAGAAGCCATCGACATCTCAGGGGGCCTGGGGTAGCCTGGTAGAGCCATCCCTGTCCCTGGTGACCCAGGAGCAGAGGCATGAATCCTGGACCTTCACCATGGCTGGGGGGAGCTGTGCCTTGAAGGGGCTGTGGGGTTAGGACAATGGCCATCTGGCAGAGGTATGGACAGGTAGCCCTGAGGAAAGTCACCCTGATGCTTTGGCTCTTTGGTAACCTCCCAGAAAATCAGTCCTGACACTAAGAATCGGGGTCAGGGTGATCATGAGTTGACTGCGATTAATGTTCTGCCACTCTGGTGACAAGGGGTCTCAGCTGAGTTATAGGAAAGAAAATCATCTCTCTTCTAAATTTATTGCTTAAGGTTCATTCATTCTGGCTTTATGTGGAGCTTCTAACAAACAACCTTTAAATGACATAGCCTAGTGTTAGTCCAGAGGGACAAGGACCCATCCTTTCTGATGGGAGAGGAGCCGCAGTCAGCTTCTCTTTCTCACTTATGTCCCCGCCTGTGCTTAGGATTCAGCTTCATAATGTTCTGAGTTCTCATTCGTCTGTCCTAAAACACCCTAATGAAGTCTTTTCATTTAATGCATCACTCTTGTCTCGAGCAATTCAAAGGCCATTATAGTGGTTCCCAAGTAACGCCTCAATGTCCTCGTGGAGCAAAGCTTGGGGGAGGGTGAGCCCCATTTCCACCGGGGAGTGGCCCTCAGAGGAGCCGCGGCTTGGAGTGAGGGCACCGTCTTGCCTTGGTTGCAGAGAACATTGAGGTGGGGCCGCCTCGTGCTTCAGAGTCCTGGCGTTATTTTCCATGTCATCTGTGTCCTGACGACGCCCATTTTAGGTATGGGGAAACCGATGCTTTAGCCCTATTTGTTGAGTTCCAGGACAGTCTAGATCGCGTGTTGTTTTGCTTATGTTAGAAGATTCAGCGTGCACCCTAACTCCAAGAATGTAGAATGGACATTTCGAATGCATTGAATGAATACATTCCTTTGCCGTGATTCCATTTCCACTAAACGTTCAGAAACAAGACACAAACGTTCAGAAAACAGACCGAAAATATTTGCTTGACTGGCATGATGGATTAGCGTTCAGAGGAGAGTATGAACACACCCCCCCTGCTGCACGCACGCACGCACCTTGCAGGTCTGGCCCTGAATTAGAGCCCTTTCAAAGCTGGGCTGTGGGGGCAGGGCGAGGCCCCAGAAACAGTGTCCTGGAGCTCAGCGAGGACCCCTGTGCCACTGCCCAGGCAGCCCAGAAATGTGTTGGCTTGTCCCTCCTGCTGGGAAGGTCGTCATCACTCAGGGGGCAGGAGGCAGGGGGTGGTGGGTCACAGGACTTCCAAACAAGTTGCTAAATAAAGCCTAGCTCCTCTCTAGGGTTCTGTGGCTCCTTCCTCCAGCGAGGACCCCGGCACATGTCTAAGTGCCCTGCTCGAGGGAGCACTGAACTCGTTCACCCTCCAAGCAGTCGGGCCATGACGTGCATGGGCCTCTTACTCATCCTGAAGTCATCAGTCTTGTTTCCAGGAGGATGAGTAATCCGAGGAGGGCAGGGGAGGGGGGGAGGACTGCCGGGTGGGGGTGGGGCGATGTTGAAGAGGACTCGTTCCAGAATGAGTCCTCATCCCTCTTACTCCACAGCTGGAAATGCTGCTCTTTTTTGAGAAGGGATGTACCCTTAATCTGCTCCAAAGTGTGTGTGTGTGTGTGTGTGTGTGTGCACACGTGCAAAATGGTGGCAGTTTAAGGAAATTGGAAACCAAAGCAACTCCTCTTGTCGTTCCTAGGTAGCTGAGAAAGTGTGGTAGCTCAGAGAAGGGATGCCAGTAGGGACCTTTTAGACTTATTAATAAGTATGAACTGACATTTGTCCAACGTGTTATCACATTTTGACCCTGTGAGGGCAGCGGAAGCTCAGAGAGGTCCTATAAGTTGCTAATGTCCCTCCCTTGGGAAATATCAGAGCTAAGATTAGAACCCAGGTCCCTTGACTAGTTCAGCACCTGCAACTCTGGACGGTGACAGCTTTGCCAGGCTTTGGACTTATTTTCTCTGTGAGATCAGCTTTCCATAGCTGGGCTCAGCCTGGACCTGACAGCTGTCCCCATGGTGCAGGCTTTCCTACACCGTGCTCTCTCAGGGGTCTCGGCAGTGGCGGCTCCTGGTAAGGTTCAAATCCAGATTATTTTCCCCTCCTTCTGCTCTGGGGCTTGGCTGCCCTCAGGGTAGAACCTTTCCAAGCAGTGACAGGTGGGAGAGCCAGGAGACCACGTGTAAAAAGGTGAGTTGGTGAGTTGGCCAGCCAAGACTGTGAGAGGTGACCAAGTGTCTTTCTGGCCCAAGCCCGAGGAGTTAAACATAGCGGTCAGGCATTTTAGTGACAGATTGGACGAGGAGCCTGGTGTCTTAACCCTGTGCCTGAGTTTCTGCTGTTGCCTGGCACACGCTTCCCCAGAGAATGGTTGGAATGCATCCTTAGTTCCCTGGAAGTGAGACTCTGAAGGAAACACCTGGAAAAGAAAGTACCATGTTATGGGTACCTACTATGGTCCCAGACATTGTGCTATTATCTTTTTGGATCTTCACAATAATCCCCTTTGAGGCAGATAGTATTATCCTCATTATACTGATGAGGAAACAGAGGCTTCAGAGGTTATGTAACTTGGGCTACATCACCCAACTAGTTAAGTGAAGGAGGCAAAATTTGAATCCAGATCTGGCAGCTCACGGCTTACTACACTGAATCATCCTGCCTTAGAAAGTCTACAACAGCGTGGGAAGTGTATCCTAAACCACTTCATCTCAGACACTAATCTCAGACACGATCGAAGAGGACACAGTCATGGGAGAATGACCTCTGGAGATCAGGGCCTCTTATCAGCTGAGTTGTCCACTCCCCCGACCCCAAAAATTTATATGTTGAAGTCCTAATGTGACTGCATTTGGGAATAGGGTCCTTAAAGAGGTAATGAATTTAAAATAAGGTCAAATGGGTGGGGCCCTAATTCAACATGATTGATGTCCCTTAAAGAAGAGATAAGGACATATACAGAGGGAAGACCTTGTGAAGACATGGGGAGAAGGTGGCCTTCAGAAAAAACTATCCCTACAGACCCCTTGATCTTGGACTTCTTGGCTCCAGAACTGTGAGAAAATAAATTTCTGTGTTTCAGCCACGCAGCCTGAGGTACACTGTTATGGCAGTCCTAGCAAATTAACTCAGAGCCCATTCTGTGTTCTTAGCCTCTGCACGTAGTAGGCACCGAATCCACGTTTGTTGACAGGCTGAAGGACGTGCCATGAACTTTGTGCGTCTCCAATAGGTGGAGAGAATTCAAATTTTGATTTTTGCAACCAGCCTCCGTCCTCCTGTTGAAACTTCCTGTTTCCGAGGAACAGAGATTTTTGCAGATCCCAGAGGACGTCCAGTAAACCAGCAGCTATTACCAAATAATTCTGGTTCTGATGAGCTCAGCGGGTGAATCAGAAGCGGGCAGAGTGGCGTTTCCCTTGAAATATACCCAAGTTTAAACATTAGAGGGAGAAGCAAAGATATGTTTGGGATTTTATTGCCAGCAAGGAAATATGGGCAATGCTGGCACCCTCAGCTGTGTGGAAACGGTCTTTCCTTTTTCTTTTCTTTTCTTTTTTTTTTTTTTTTAATTTGCATGAACAGGAACTACTGTGGGCCTGGGCAGAGCTGTGATGCTGCTGTCGCTCATGCAGACGTGACCTCTTGGTGTCCAGGGGTTCATCCTCATGGTCCTCACCTGGGTGTCCTCTTTCAAAAAGAGAATTCCAGGGGCAACGGTCACTCCTGGCAGCCCTTGTCATCTTGGTGGCTGGCTGTGAACTAGAGGGGGACCTGGCTCCAGTTCCCTCAGGAGGGAGTCCTGGTAGCTTCCCCAGAGATATGGAAGTTTGAGAGAGACAGAGCACACACAGCTGGGAGCCCCCTACACCCCGACTCTGGGAGACAGGGCTCTCGGCCTGCGATGGAATCGGACAGGGTAAAGACCGGGTGGACCACACATCACAGGGAAGCCTGGCTGTTTTTCAGAGAATTTTGTGAAATTGTCCATGGCTGAAAAGTAGCTATAAAAAATCATGGAAAGCGACTTCGAGCAGGAGGTCCTCGGGAGGCTTCATGGCGACCGGGTTTGGAAGCAGCTGAGAGCTCAGATGACCCTGGCTTCTGATTCTGACTCAGCCTCCTTGTTGGCTAGGAAGCCTGGGCAGGCTCCCGTGCCTCCTGCTCATCGGCCTTCTCATCCATCCGCTGTGGGAAATCGGATCAACGCTGAGGGTCACTGGGGGTGGCGTGGGGTGATGCACAGGCCGGACCGCTGTGAGAGCTTCATAACCGAGACCAGTCCTGTGAGTGAGCCAGTCACCCATCTGTCAGAGTCACCTGCTCTGCCTGAAGTCCCGTCTCCCAGGAGGGGGTCTGACCAGGTTCTCCTGGGTTTACAACTTCACGGGGCCTCACCGCCTGGAGAACAGCACCTCAGCTCCTTGAGGTCTGGCTTCTTTTTACCTCTTCAGTCTCATTTCTCACCACCTCAGGAACTAGTTCCCCAAACCTACCCCCCTCCCAATCTCCGTGCCTTCAAGCACGATGCTCCTTCCTCTGCCTGAAACTCCCTTCCCCTCCCTCGTCTGGCTCCTGCCTACTCCTCCCACACGACTGATTCTAGACATCCCTCCCCTCTTCCCCCTCCCTCTGGGGACAGTTTATTCTGGTCATTCCCCCTGATTGGGGCCATGTCTACTGGCCTCCAGTCACATTTCGGTCTGCCATCTGCACACCTACACTCTGCAGAGTGAGGGGGCACTACCCTCGCCCCTACGACTCACACCTGGAACTACCTTTCCCGTCTAGGCCATGAGCTCCCTGGTTCTGCCAGTTCTCGCTCCCTCCCCAGTGCCTAGTCTAGTATCTGAAACACAACAGCTCAAAAAAAAGGTGTGTTGAAAGAATTAATGGTTTGCTAAATGAATGACTTCTCCTCGATATGGGGGCCGGTCTCGTAAATGAGTCATAGGACCCGAGTCACCGGGCCTTGCCCCCACCCGCCGACCTGGGTGAAATGCTCCCCGTAATGACATCATGAGTTACCCTTAATTCTCAGAATCACCCATGCCTTCTTCTTCTGTTCTTATTTGCTTCTCATCCCCCCTCCTCCTCCTTCCTTTTCTTCCTCCTCTGGGGGCGGCACATCTAAATAAGGCACTGCTCCCCCCGCCGCCACCCATCCGGTGCAGTGTCCTGATTTTCACCCAGTTATGACCCTTGTGTAATGATGAGATAGAGTCATGAGCTTGATCCCCAGATAAGAAGGTGGGACAGATGAGACTCCAGGAGGAAGCCTAGAGCTGGACAGGTATGGAGACTCTGCTGCCAACAGGGAACCCTGCTGCTCTTGGGTTAACTGAGTAGGGACCGGGGAGGATGTAGGTAGGTGGAGGAGAGAGTGTTTCACGGAGAAGGCCCAAG
This sequence comes from Macroglossus sobrinus, assembly GCA_004027375.1. Taxonomy (NCBI): domain Eukaryota; kingdom Metazoa; phylum Chordata; class Mammalia; order Chiroptera; family Pteropodidae; genus Macroglossus; species Macroglossus sobrinus. The sequence goes on from PVKZ01002125.1 coordinate 217,684, forward strand.
CCAAGGAGAATGGGCATGGGGTCTGGGAATCTGGCGGAAGGTTCTGGCCTCTCAAGGCCTCCACATTCTAAGATAATCCTGGTTCTGGTGTGAGTGGGGAGGAGGCACTACCCTCGCCCGTACGACCCACACCTGGTTGCTTGTGGTCCCTTGGGGAAGGCAATCACCCTCCCTCCACCCAACTCAGATGGTCAGGCAGGAGCCCAGAGGTGACCGCTCCAGCCATGAGCCCCGGCCAACCCCAGGGGACATCACTACCTCTTTCATCTCCTTTTCTCTCCTTTTTCCCTTCTGTTCCTTTCCCCTAAGACTCCCTCTATTTCATTAAATGCAATGGAGGTGTTCCTGGCGTAGATATGAGCATCTGGCTGTTGGGAGCGTGTCTCCAGATCATTGCCGTTTTCCTGTCGTGTTCTTTTCCACAAGAATGACAAAGTAAATTAGGACTCTGCTTCGGAAAAATAGATGGAAAATATATTGCATGAATTAACCTCCCCACTCCACACACACACAACAAGCTGGTTTGTAAATAAATAAAAGTAAATAAGGCAAGGAGCGTAGATAAATCAAAGGATGTTTCTTTAGCTTCTTAAGGGGCCAAGGGGTGCTAGTTGGCCTCACAGCAGCAACTCCGGCCCCACCTTCTCACACTGCAATCCAATCATCTCCTGGTCTGCCTGCTCATTGGACAGTGAGGCCTGGAGGGCAGGGGTTGTGTATGTCACCTCTCTGTCAATCCCTGGTGCCCAACACGGGACCTGGCACAGTAGGTAGGTTGATTATATAATGTATCCAAACTGGGACATTCAAGAGTGAAAGGAAGCAATTAATAATGATGTCAGGACAACAGCTGTAACCTGGGACTAACGAATACATGAATAAATGAATGAACAAATGATTCTTTCAAAGGTCGAGGCTGTTGGCACTGAGGTGTCCATGGTTTCCTACATCTGTTGATGCCACTGTCAAATAGAAAATTTATGTGTGTACATATCACATGTAAAGTCCATCTCTGTTTTCTCTTGCAGATGGGGACTCCCACCACAGAGGGAAGAACAGCACTGAGAGCGAAGGGCCTTGTTGCCGCTGCTCTGAGTCCTCCACTGTGTGCTCTGCCCAGTTGGGTGCCAGGCACTGAGCTAGGCTCTTATATATTTTTTTTATTGCATTTAATCTTCACACCAGCCTTGCAAAATAGGTACTCTTATTACCTTTTGCAGGTGAGTCAATTGATGCTTAGTGAAGTTAAACAACGTATCTCCAAATCACACAGCTACTAGTATCAGAGCAGCAACCCGGGCCCGAGACTGATGGACATCTAAGTGTGTGGTTTTAATGGTCCTCAACGCTGCTTTCGTGCACCTTTTCTCAGGTAGTGGACTTAGAACAGAGACTTGGGGTGTGCTGTTTAAGGAAGCAGGGCTGCTCGCCCCTGCTGCATGCCTCCCTCAGTGCCCAGGTAAGCTCAGGTACATAGGCTGGACAGGAGTCATCGGGCTGGGACCAGGGCCTTGTTGGAATGGGAATAGAGAGTTTGCTCTCTTGGAGGCCAATCCTATGTCCAATTGCAGGGTGATGTCCTGGACAGCACAGTGGCCAAGAAGGTGGCAGGTGGCCGGTGGGCTCCTCATGGGTTACAAGTCCTCTGGCCCTTCCACAGGTAAGGAGGCTGTAAAATAAGCATTGTGTCTGAGTCTTTACGGCTGGTGAGGGTAGGTTAAGAAGGAGAAGGCAGGCCTGGTCTCCTTACGAAATGCTGTCAGTCTTCCACCTCCTGCCTCCTGCCCTCCCCACTCCTACATCTGCCCCTTAGAGGGGCATGGAATTTTCTTGATACCTGTCAGTTTTTCTAGAAAGGCCATCTGTGGCCCAGTTCCAGCCCATAAGGAGAGCAGGCCCAGTGGTCTGAGCTCTCCAGCCCAGGGTGGACCATGCTGCAACAGAGAGCCCGCAGAAGCAGCTGGCAGGGGCCTGGACACGCTGAAGTGAGGAGGGGTAGGCAATGCCAGGACCCCCTTCCCTTGCAACATTCCCAGGTCCCTGGGGTGAGAGGGCTGGACCTATGACACTCAGTGGATGGGGGGAGTGCCTCGCCCAGGAAGGGGGTAAGTCAGGGCTCTGCTGGGCACGCTCCCAGCTCATTCTCCTCCTACTGGCCTCTGCCTGCAGCTCTCTTCAGACTGGCCTTGCGGCCTTGGCCCCTGGCTGCCAGCCTGGCACCATCCTGGAGAGGGCTGGCCATGCACAGCTAACTGGCGCCCTCTAGTGCCAGCCTCTCATGGCCCAACTGCCCCTCTGAGTGGCCTCTCTACTCCCCTGAGGCAGGCCTGGTGAACAGTCTCCAACCCTACTTTTTATCTTCCAAATCATAACACTTCTGAGAGTGGGGGTGGGGTGGAGAAATCTGTTGATAATCATACTGGGACTACAGACATAGAATAGGACTTTCTCAAGCAAATTGTGCATCTGGTCACCCCACCAAGGTCAGAAGCACCCCCACCTCACAGTCAACACCAGAACCTTCTCTGCACAGGGAACTTCTTACTTGTTACCCATTAAGTAAATGAGATTACACGTGCGAAATCCTTAGCACGAGGCCGGAAGAGCAGGTGATCAAACACGTATTAGCTACACCTGCTGGTAAGAAGCGCTGGCTTGGTCTGGCTCTGGGGCCCATTTCCAGCCAGGTGGACAGGGGAAGCTGCATCAGAAGTTCCTTGCGAAGTGGGAAGGGGGTCTCTAGAGTCTGGCACCTCGCTGGAGGGTGGGTGGTGGAGCTCAGCGTGCCATGGCTGAAGAGCAAACCCAAGGCGTCAACTTATGATTAATCAAGACACCCCTTCTTCAGGTTTGGGTCTTCCTGGGAACTCCAGAGGAAAGCCACCCCTCCAGCAAGAGAAGGGCATTTTGATTGGCACCTTTCCCTACCGGCTTTGCTCCATCTCCTCATCCCCTTTGCACCAGCTTTAGAGATGCCCTCTGCTCTACTGGCCCGCTCTGTGACTAACAGGTAAGTGTGTGGGCTGCCACCTCTCCATTCCTCCCTCCCCCTCCATTTCCTCATCACTGCCTTGTGGCCTCTGGGGACAGGGCCTCAGGGTGGTATGATAACTGCTGACTCCCTGGGGCTCTGTGACGTGGGCTGATGCAAGGTGGCAGGCATCTGTGACTCTTGCAACAGGTGAGGACAAGCACGGGGACTTGAGTCTTACCCTCGGGGAGCCAGCAGCTCCAGAGGAAGCAGTCACACATACAGCTAAAAACCCCAGGGTCAAAGGATTTCCACAGGTGGAAGTGGGGTGAGGACATGACAGGGCTCAGCTTGGGGGCTCCCGGGGGAGGAATCTGGAGTAACGCTCGGTGTATGCGTGTGTCCATATCTATGTCAGTGTATGTATGATTCAGAGAGACGAAGAGTGACTTTAGCAAAGTCAGGGAGATTTGGGGGTTGGGCAAACGTCATTCGAAGAGTTCCTTGGTGTAGGGATGACGGTGGCAGGTCTGCTGGATGTGGGGGAAAGGGAAGAAAGCTCTGAGTTGGTTTTTTGTGTTCCTCAAACCAGTTTGCCCGCATCCTTGGCATCTGTGCCCTGTGAATGACCTGTTTGGAACCATGCATGTCTGGGCCTGAGGGATGGCGGTGCCTACGTGAGGCCAGCAGTCTCTCCAGCTGCCACGGGGTCACCAGCAGCTGCCGGAGTGGAGGAGGGGTCTGGCTCTGTTTGCTACACTACACTTAGAAGGTCCCTCCCTACCCTTAAAAGGCAAAGGAATGTCCTTCTGCTCCTCACTCAGCTCCCCACCCCCACCGCACCAGGCGGAGCCTGGGGGGGTCACAACCCACAGGTGTGGACTGTGGTCTCAGCCCCATGCGCCCTCCAGTTCTGTGCAGCTCCTGTGTCTGCTCCACCCTTTCTCTTCTCAGGGCCCTGGCTCTAACATAAGGCTTCATTCTCTTAAGAGCTCACACTCAGAGCTTTGCACAACCAGCAGTACACATAGGCATTGGGTCGGAAGCAAAAAAAAAATACTGAATTTGAGATCAGCCTCTGCCATTTACCAGCTGTGTGGCCTTGGGCAGGACAAACTCTTTGAGCCTCAGTTATCCCAGCAGCAAACTGGGGATAATAACACTTAATGGTCCTTATTTCATGAGACTGTCATGAGGCGTGAGATGATGCACGTGCAAACATTTGGCAAAGGGCTCCGCCAGTGGTAGTTACCAGGGCTCTCATACCAAACAGAACACATCCAGGAATGGAAATGCATGCGCTGAGTGCCACTTAAGTGCCTGGCGTGGCTCCTTTACTCATTCAGCAGCCATCTACTGAGCCTACTGTGTGCCAGGAGCCCTTTTAGGCCCATGGGCTATACAAATAATAGAAACACAAGATCCCTGCCATCCTGGAGCTCACATTCTAGGGGAGGAAGTCCCCTGTACCCCAGTCTACCCAGAGCACACTCTGACCTCTTTCTTGCACCCATAAACCTATCCCAAAAGGTCAGGCCACAATGGGCCACCAGGAATTCTCTTCCTAATTACCTCACAGTCACCTGATGGCTTGGCAGAAGCCCTTGACTGGAAAAACAAGGTCATTCTGATACTTGCTAGAACACTCAGAGCATTGTGGCAAAAAGCACAATTAAGTCTAATTGCCCATTTTCCTGGTGATGAAATTGGGGTCCTGAAAAGTTTAACTTCCTTGCCCTAGGTTATGCAGCTGATCAGTAACAATTATTCAGTCAGCAAACATTTATTGAGCCACCTACCATTCTGGGCACTGGGGTCAAGGTTCTGTCTTGGCGGGGTTTACATTCTGTTAGGTGGCGATGTAAAAGAAATCTGTAAGCAAGTAAGCTCACTTCAGGCAGTGCTGCGTGCTGAGCAGAAAACCAGACAGGACAAAGGAAGGGGAGTAACTGAGAGTTAGGGCGGTCAGGGTAGGCCTCGTCAGGAGGGGCATTTTAGCTGAGGACCCCTACCTGCACTGAAAAGGCAAAAGAATCCTTCTCCGTCCCTGCCCACTGGGAAAAATAAATGCCACTAGAAGAGGGAACGGGGCTGTGAGCCCCTCCATGGGGGAGAGAGCAAGGCTTTTGGATCCTAGAGGTGGGTAACTGCGGTGTGAGGAGCAAGGTGGCCTTCCTCGGTACACAGAGTTCAGGGCATCTGGGGCTGGTTTTCTTTTCTTTTTTAATAGACTATATTTTAGGTTCACAGCAAATGGAGTAGTCTCGCATATACAGTAATCCCTCTTTATCCATGCTTTTGCTTCAGGTAGTTTCAGTTACTCGTGCTTAACCACGGTCTGGAAATATTAATGGAAAATTCTGGAAATAAACAATTCATAAGTTTTAAATTGCCTGCTATTCTGAGTAGCATGATGAAATCTCGCGCCATCCGGCTCCGTCCCGCCCAGAACGTGACTCATCTCTTTGTCCAGCGTCCCCACACTGTAAATGCTCCCTGCCCGTTAGTCATTTAGTAGCCGTCTCGGTTATCAGATCAGCTGTCATGGTACCATAGTGCTTGTGTTCATATAACCCTTATTTTACCTAATAATGGCTCCAAAGAGCAAGAGTAGTGATTCAGGCAATTTGGATATGCCAGAGAGGAGCTATAAAACATATGTATGTAGCATGCGTGTATAGGAAAAAACATAGTATATACAGTGTTTGGTACTATCTGTGGTTTCAGGAATCCACTGGGGGGCTTGAAACGTATCCCCAAAGGATAAAGGACTACTGTACCCTCTGCTCCCCTCACAACCTCTCCAGCCATCAACATTCCTCACCAGAGTGGTACATCTGTTACTGTCCAACATTACAGAACCAACAATAACCCAAAGTTCATAGTTTTCATTAGGTTTCATTGGTATTGTACGCTGTGAGTTTGGACAAATGTATAATGACCTCTATCTACCCTTATAGCATCATACTGAGTAGTGTCACTGCCCTATAAGTGCCCTGTCATCCTTCCCTCTCTCCTAACACCTGGCAACCAATGATCATTGTACTATCTCCATAGTTTTGCCTTTTCCAGAATATCATATGGTGGGAATGATGTAGTGTGCAGCCTTTTCAGATTGGCTCCTTTCACTTAGTACTTTGCATTTAAGTTTGGTTCCACCATGTCTTTTCATGGTTTGATAGCTCATTGTTTTTTGGCACTGAATGAAATTCCATTGTCTAGATATAGAAGCTGCTTTTGTTTTGTTTTGTTTTTATTTAGGCTTTTATCTAGCTTTCCCTGCAGGAGCTTCAGCCTGCAAGGCCTATCATTCCCCATCGATGGGGTGCAGCAGGGATGTTGGGTGGTGCTTGTAGTTGGCCTAGCTAGAATGTGGCTTCTCAGGGCCCCAAGGCTGCACTACCCCCAGTGCCCAACAGGTGGCCACAGAAACACCCTGTTCTGGCCAGCTTCTGGCCGGCAATGACAACTGGACAGGAAGGATACTTGGGAGTAGGTGTGAGGGAACAAGATAGAAAGGGGGGCAATTCCTCATGGGCCACCTCACTCTCAGTCTCCCCAGGCAAGTTGAGCAGCTGAGCTATGTGATTTGGGGAAGGGACAGGACTTGGAGCATTTTGCCATTCTGTTCTTCAAGGAAAGAGTAGTTCTAGTGCCTAGCCTCACACAGCGTTGTCTTCAAGACGATAAACATCTAGAAGTGTGCTCTTCACAATGAGGTCTGACCCCAGGTAAGTAGTTCCCTGTGCAGAGAGCTCCATTTGCATGGGGAGCCATGGAGGGTAAGGAAAAAGGACGCTAGTATATTTTGCCCTTGGAGCTGGCAGCCTAAAGGGAAAAAATATTTCTGCTGAGAGAGGCTGCTGCCTTTTGTCAGCCAGACTGAACTGTGGCAACAGTGAATGGATACAAAAATGTGGTATATTCAAACAATGGAATATTATTCAGCCTTAAAAAGGAATAAAATGCTGATATGTGCTACAAAATGAATGAACGTTGAAACTGTTTTGCCAAATAAGCCAGTCATGAAAGGACAAATATTGTATGATTCCTCATGGAGGAATAGTTAAATTTATGAAACCAAGTAGAATGGTGATTGCCAGTGTCTGGGAGAGGAGGAATGAGGAGTGAGTATTTGATGAGGACAGAGTTTTAGTTTGGGATGCTGAAAAGTTCTGGAGATAAATTGTGGTGATAGTGGCATACATTATAAATGTCCTTAATGACACTGAATCGTACACATAAAAATGATTAAAATGGTGAATTTTGTTATATATTTTTGCCACCATAAAAAAAAATTTGAAAAACAGATTGAACCTGAATTGTAAAGTCCGTGGAGCCCATCTCGCTTTCCCGTTGCTGTTCACACAGCTCCCTCTGTGACAACCTGCCGTGCGTGGTGTGGCTTCCAGAAAGCTCTTCAAAACGGAGCTCTCACTACCTTGAAAGAGCAATGAACCTCAAGTGGCAAGACCTGTGTTGGTGCCTCATAACTAGACCTCAGCTTCCTCACATATAAAATAGAAGAAATAATACTTGCCTTACCCTATGTTACAGAATTGTCATCAGATAGGTGAGGTGACATGTGAAAGTAACTTTGTAAACTCGAAATGGCTATATAGATAAAGAATCATTAGCATTGTGATCCTTATTGACTTCCTAGGTCATTGGCTTCCTTTAGGGATAGCTCTATTGTTGGAAAGTTCAGGCAGAACTGTGAAGAAGCAAAGGTTGCTCTTGGTATCACCTCACCTCTTACATACAACTTAGAATATCTCTCTGCTTTTAGCGATTTCATTCTCCATCCAACCCCTTGTTACTGTGAGCAAAGCTGACCTCCTGCCTATAACTTTTGCCCTTGGAAATTAGGAAGAGCCCCCTTCTCTTGTGTGTCACCTTTATTCTCACACTGTTATCACACTCACAACACTTCTGACACCAGATGTGCGGGCCCCCCTCCCCCACACACATACTCCAAGCAATTCTGAAACACCAGGTGGGTATCCTACAAGTCAACTCAATTCTGATACTGTCGACCTGGACATAGAGTCTGATTCCACAGGTTAAGGACTCAATCTCACAAGATGAGTTCAGTTTGTTACATGTGCTCTGACAACTGGCTATAAATCAGAGGTCCCCACAACCCACCCCTTGAGTTCTACTAATTTGCTAGGGGGGCTTGCAGAACTCAGGAAAAATAGTTTACCTACTGTTTACCAGTTTATTATAAAAAGGTGTAACTCGGAACAGCCAGATGGCAGAGACACACTGGGCATGGCACGCGGGAAGGGGTGGGGAGTGTTCATGCCTTCTCTGAGCAACTCACGCATCCACCAACCTAGAAGCTCCCCAAACCCCCTATTTTGGGGCTTTTATGCAGGCTTCATCATGTAGGCAGGATTGATCAGTAATTCTATTCTAGGCCCTTTCCCCTCTGGAAGATGGGGGCGGGTCTGAAAATTCCAAGCTTCTAATCATAGCTTGGTCTTTGTGGTGATCAGCCCCCATCCAGGAACCCAAGAGTCACCTCATCAAAACAAAAGAAACTGCTGTCACCCAAGAACTTCTGAGAGATTTAGGAACTCTGTGTCAGGAACCAGGATCAAAGACCAATTTAGAATAGAAGATGTTCCTGGTGCTCTTATCACAGGAAATTATAAGTTTGGTTTTGTTCTTTTTTGGGGGGCGGAGTCGGGGGGGGGGGTTGCTGTTGTTTTAGGAGCCCTGTGCCAGGAACCAGGAAAATACATATATATATATTTCTTATAATCTCACAGGAACTAAAGTGTCATTTCCTCCAGAAAGACTTTCCAGGTATTTCTTCCCTCTTCCCTCACCTGAGCCAGACAGGATTTTGGGAGCTGTGGGAAGCAGCGGATACATAGAAAAATTATAAAGACCTAGGTTTGAATTTCGTTGCCATCATTAACTATGCATTTGACCTTGACAAACATTTAACCTCTCTGGGCCTCAACATCTCTCTGTAAATCAATGGCAATAAATTATTTAACAAGGTAAAGAAGATTAAATGATATAATCAACCATGCTAGAACATAAAGAATGCTCAATGAATAATCGTTTTTATCCTTTGAATTCTCATAACCCTTGATCTGTGCTTCGGCCTTGCATTATAGGTATGTGTCCATCCTTCTTTCAACAAATATTTAATTTAATAGCAGTAAGTGTTATGAAGAAAACTAAAGCAAGGCAAGGGAGGGAGAAAACGTGTGTTGTATTGCTAGTTTATTTAGGATGGTTCAAAGAGACCTTACTGATAAGGCATCATTTAGGCAGAGAACGGAGGGAGGGAGCCCTGTATACATCAGAGAAGATTACTGGGGCAAGAGTAAAGTCTTTGAGGCAGGGACATGCTGGTGTGTTCGAGTAACAGCAAGGAAGTCCAAGTGGCCAGATCAAAGTGAGCAAGAGGGGGAGGGAGGAAGAGCAGAGAAGTAGGAGGAGCCCCATCACACAGGGCTTTTGTAGACTGGTAAGGACTCTCTGTTTCTTGGTGAGGTGGAAAGCCAGTGGAGAGTGTTCAGAAGAGTGACGGAACTGACGTAAGTTTTAAAAAGTCTCTTTGGCTTCTGTGTCCTATGCCATTGATGGTAGTGTAGCAAGGGTACAAATATGGACACTGAGTAGTATGCTACTGTAACGATCCAGGCAAGAGATAATAGTGGCTTGGACCAGAATGGCAAATGGAGGTAGAAAGAATGGCCGGATTCTGAATGGACACTGGTTTGAAGGTAGAGCTGAGAGAGAAGGCGCTAATGCCCAGCTTCGTGCTTGGGGAATCCTGAAGGTGGTTTTCATCTTTGAGATAAGCCAGGTTATGGGAAAAGCAGGTTTGGGTGGAGCTGAGTGGGAATTAGAAATTTGATTTGGTATTTACCTAGTTATTTACCATTTCCCATGCTCTTCATTTGTTTCTAATGATCCAAATTTTCCTCTCATATTGTTTTCCTTCAGCCTGAGAACTTTCTTTAGAGCATTTTATTTTTGGTAGCGAAGAGCTGCTAATGGTGAATTTTTAAAGCTTTTCCTTATCTGGAAATCTATTTCATCTTTATTTTTGAAAGATATTTTTGTTGAATATAGAATTCTGAGTTGGAATTTTACTTTTACTGCTTTAGAGATGTTGGTTCACTGGTTTCTGGCCTTCATTATATCTTTTCTGGTTTTTTTTTTAGCTTTATTAAGGCATAATTAACAAAGTTATAGATATCTAAAGTATAAACATGATGATTTGATATATGTCGACATTGTGAAAAGATTCCCCACATCAAGTTAATTAGCACGTCTATCACCTCACATATTTACCTTTTTGGAGGATGAAAACATTTAAGCTCTCCTTTCTTAGAAAATTTATGATACAGTACAGTGCTATCAGCTTTGGTCTCTATGCTATACCCTAGATTCTCAGACCGTATTCATCTTATAGCTGAACTTTATATTCTTACCAATCTCTCCCTATTTCCCCAAACCCCAGCCTCTGGCAACTACTTTTCTACTCTGTTTCTATGAGTTCATCCATATCATCACAAATGACACGATTTCCTTCTTTTTAAAGGCTGAACAATATTCCATTGTACATATGTAGCACATTTTCTTATCCATTCATCTGTCGATAGACTCTTAAGTTGTTTTCATATCTTGGCTATTGTGAAATGCTACAATGAACATGGGAGAAGAGATGTCTCTTTGGGATAATGGTTTCATTTCCTCTGAATAAATACCCAGGAGCAAAATTGTTGGGTCATAGGTAGTTCTATTTTTAATACCTTGAGGAACCTTCGTACTCTTTTCCACAGTGGCTGTACCAAATTACATGCCCACCAATAGTACTCAAGGGTTCCCTTTCCTCCACATCCTCACCAATATTTGTTATCTCTTGTCTTTCTGGTAATAGTCATCCTAATAGGTGTGGAGTGATATGTCATTGATATATGATGATTAGTGATGTTGAGCATCTTTTCATATACCTATTATCCATTTGTATATCTTCTTTGGACAAATGTCTAGTCAGGTCTTTTGCTCATTTTTAATTGAGTTACTTGTTATTTTTTCTGCTATTTAGTTGTACAAAATTCCTTTTGTGTTTTGTTTAACCCCATAGCTGATGTTGACCTTTATTGTTTGTAATGAGAAGTCATTTGAATTGTTTTTAATTCTGTGTAAGGTATCTTTTTTCTCTGGCTTCTTTCAAGGTTTTCTCTTTATGATTGTTTTTTAGCAGTTCTACTACAATGGAATCCAAGGGAAGTTTTCTTTGTATTTATTCTTCTTGGGATATACTAGGCTTCTTGAATCTGTAAATGCATGTCTTTCACCAAATTGGGGTGAAATTTTGGCTACTATTTCTTCGAGAAAGTTTTTTCCTCTTCAGTAGTCTCTCTTTTTTTCTTTGATTCCAGTTACAGAATGTTATACAGTTTGATATTGTTTCTTAGACCTCCGAGGCTCTGTTCATTTTTTTCCCATTTTTCTTTCTCTTTATTCTTATCCAGCTTCAAGGTCATTGACTCTTCCCTCTGTTACTTCCATTCTGCTGTTAAGCCTATCCAGTAAATTTTTTATTTCAGACATTGTCTTTTTAAGATCTACAATTTCCATCAAGCTTTCAAAAACTAGAGTTTATTTCTCCGATGAGATTTCCTATTTTTCTATTTTTTACAAACAGATAATGCCTTACCTCACAAAGCATAGTTGTAAGAGCTCCTTTAAAATTATGATCTGCTAATTTTAATATCTGGGTTATCTTGGCATCAGTCTCTGTTGATCACCTTCTCTCTTGAGTATGGGTCAGATTTTCCATTTTCTTTATGTGCCAAGTAATTTTGGAGTATTCTGAACTTTGTGATTGTTGTTGTGGGGACTCCGGATTTTATATAGCTCCCAAAAATGCTGATTGGGTCAAGCTGTAAACTGTCTCATGGTCCACAGTTTAAACCTCAGTTCAGTTCTTTTATTCTTATCTAGGCCTCCTTAGCCTGCCTCATGTATGCATGGTCCAGAAACTGGTCAGAGATTTGGATAAAATTTATATACAGAATGTGTGGTTCTTTCTCTCTGGGTCTCTCTTTTCCTGGATTCCTCCGCTCACTTTTCAAAGGCTTTGGGCACAAGTGTCTAGTCTACTGTGGACCATTGCTGCCTTTTTTCTTCTAACTGAGAAATTACTAAATGATTTGAGATACATATAGAATGTTCTGAATATCTCTGAAGGGATACTGAAGAAACTGATGACAGTAGTTTTAATGGCATGCATGTGTGGGCGGGAAGGGAGGGAGTGAAGATTGGTTGAGAATTGTAAAAAAATGTAAGTTTTTGAAGTATTTGCTGATTTATAATCGGCATTTTATTTTAAGACAAACCCATCCTAGGGTCAAGCTACATGAGCCACATGGCATCCTGGGTTTTAATGCCCATTCGGGGCACTTGCAATGAGTGAGAGTGGGTAGAAATCAGATTTTGACAGAACAAGGTCTAAGGTGAAAGGAAAAAGTCGTGGTATAATTCTGACCCTGCTCCAGTTCTTGTAAAATAACATCTAAGCAACCTGCTTGTGCTTAGTCGAGCTACAATAAGGAACTTCTGCCCTACGAATACCGATTGGTCGCAGTATCTTCCAGGGGGGTCCTTGAGGAGCAGCTGCACCTGGTGGCCCGTTACTGCAGGGCAATGGCCCAGCACAGCTCTGCAACAGTCCACACCATTGTTCTTTTTTTTGGTCAGTTTTTTAGTCTGCAGAAAATAGTAAATAAACCTATTCAACAGATGAAGTAATTCAGGAATCGGAAAGGAAGAGGCGTGGATCACACAGCTAATGCTATGCCATAACTCAGGCACCTAGGCAATTTGGCAAACAGCATCAAGGGGCTGAGATGGAAGGCCTGAGGGAACAGATCTGGTCATGGACAAACTACAGAGGTGTGAAGGGTATAGAAGCCTCTGGCTTAATCCTGGGATGAGGTGAGAAGTGTGGTCAATATGAAAGTGTTAAGACAGTGACTGTCACCATGGAGAGGTAGGTCTGCAAGTGGTAGGACATTCAGGCAAACGATCTCATTTGAGGATATTGATAGAATCTTGCTGAGGAGTCTGGGATCTGCCTGTGACTTCTGCAGCTGCCTCCTGAACCTGGGAATGGAGACGATTAAAGGGCTATTCCTGGACCTGTCACCTTGTTCCAATCAGAACGGTACTTGGTTGCCACCCTGCTCTGAGCCTGAGCAGATAAAATTAATCTGTATTTGGCCCACAAAACAGGGATGCTCACACTCTGTTATCTAACCTAGTAGCTTTCAAACTTTCTTTCACCAATTTTACATCATAATTCACTGTAAACACACACAATATACTCATGCCTTATTGAAACAAAACTTTAATGAAAGTTTCTACTAATTGTCATGTACTCTGATATTTTAATTTAATTTAATTTTTTTAATGCTAGTTACAACAACCAAGTTGATTTTTATAACTCACTAATGGGTTGTAACCAGTAGTTTTAAAACACCACTCTAACCATATAAGTCAATCAGATCTGGTCTATCTGATTCTCATAGAGTAGTAAGTCACACAGGGTCCCCAAAAGTCTAAACCCAGTTGATATCTGGGCCTATCTATCCGTTCTCATAGATTTGCTTACATGAACTTCAGACCACATTTATGTAAATGTGCACTTTGTCCTTTTTGACCTCACCTCAGACAGACTCACTTTTCTGCACACTGTGAGCCACAGTGCTGAGCTCACCACTTCATTCCTTGTTTCTCTGATCTACTGCACCCAGCACTCCACCTCTTCCTGCTCAGTCCCTGTGGGAGATCCCTGAAGTTAAAATATTTTCATCAAAGAAGGTCAGGGGTGAAAGAGATTTTAAAAATCATTTAATACAACCACCCCTTTGATGCACCTCAGTCTCCACACTCTGCTTGCATCCCTTCAGAGACAGAGAGCTCAGTACTTATTGAGGCAGTCCCTTCCATCTTTGGACAATAATTAAACCACAATTTGTCTTCCTATGGCTTCTATTTCTTAGTTTTTGTGTCAAAATTAGCCCTTATGTATTATTGGAACTATGGCTGGCAGTAAACACTAGATAAAGATTTCGCACTAATAGTAGTAGCAGTGGTTGTATTAGTGCTACCCACAGGAGTAACTCATCTCACGCTTTTTCACTTTACTGCCCTTCAGATGTTCAAAGGAAGGGATCACATTGCCTGGGTCTTCTCTTTTCTCTGTTTGTCCTTCCTGGTATATGTGGTTTCCTGACCCTTTACATCCGGCTCGCCGCATCCTCCGGGTGCAGCCGGTCTCTCACAGGTTGCTGCCTCTCTGAATATGCAAGCCTTCAGAACTGTGCTTCTCATGTGGGGCACCGGGGCCGAGAACAGACTCTTACCTCCAGTGACCTGAGCGCTTGGCAGCTCATAATGCTGCCCAAGGTTATTAATAGCTCACTTCAGAGCAGAGAGAGGCCTGCAAGCACAAATAAAGGAGGAATGGGAGGGGTGGCATCCCTCCCTCAGAGCTCAGTCCCTGTGTTAACGAGCTGGCATCCCGGAAGGAATCGGGGCCTGCGAGAACATGGTAGCTCACCTGGGAAGAGCCAAATACCCAAAGGCTGCACCAAGTATCTCAGGCTCCAATAGCTGCAGAGACAGACAGTAGTGGGGCCATGGTGAGCTTGGGTGCCACATGCTCCATCCCAGGGCTGCTCTGCTCAAGTTAATTATTACCGTGCAGGAATGTGGGCCCTCGTGTCTTGAGATCATCCACATTTTCAAAAGAAGCCAGAAGTATGAAGATTTATATATAGAATTATACCGTTTTAAAATGTCAACTAATTCAGATTTTTTTTTCAAAATGTGGCATGAGGCAACAGTGTCCAGGCTACACCAAAACACTGTGACCCTCAGGTCTCCTTTTGGACCTCTGTTCCCTCTGCTCAGAGCTGGAGGGCTGGGTCTTGGTGGCACCTGGTTACTGGCCCATCCAACTTTTACTCCAGTCTCTCCAGTTCTCAAGTCACTGCTGCTGCCAGGACCAAATTCGGGGAAAACAGCTATGTTATCTGAGCAGCCAGAGAGCGATTCCCTGAGTCTCACACTCATCTTTCCTGGGCAGGTAGAGAGAGCAGTTGAGCCTGGAATACTGTGTGGAGGAAGGCTTTGAATGGAATCAGTCTTCCCCCTACCCACTTCCTCACCCCTCCTCACGCCCACTAAGGAGCAGGAACATTACCTGCTTGTAAAGTACCTATCTGCTCATTGAAGGAGGAAGAAATCAGGCTTTGCTTGCTTCTGGCTTCCTTTATGACTTAAAATTCTACTTCCCAATAACTGTTTGCTACTCTTTGCAAAACGATGGGGTAAAAATGTAGTGGACTCATTATGGATCCACAGAATCACAGAGTTTTAGAGCAAAAAAGGGGCCTTTCAGCCAGCTAGTGGGCCTAATCAGGTAAGCTACGGCAGAGCATAATCTGCCCAAAGTCTTGTTGCTGATTCACGGGCTCCTCTATTTCAGATAATCCTTTTATTTCCTTGGGAAAATGAACCGTACGTAGCCACCCCTTGCCCCATTGTACCCATTCACACTCTTCACAGCTGGCCTCATCAATTCCCCTTAGAGATAGTATTGTATTTTATGCAAAATAGAAAATCTGCATAAAATACTAATAACATTTGAAAAATATTTTATATTAAAATAGAAATAATAATTTTACTAAACCCGCCATGAAATAATGTGGCTTCCCAAAGTTTTGCATAATTCGAAACCCTGCAGGACAATTAAATTGTAAACTGTGTATGCCAGTACCACATGACTGATATATAACTTCAGCTAGTAAGCAGAAACCATTACCATACTTCACCAGGACTGGTTTTAATTTATGTGAGCTTTAAAACGTTCAGGTTTTCAAAATGCATCTTTTGCATAAAATGAACTGCCTGGTACTCCACCAGACAGGTATGATTGTTCTCTCAACTGGATGAAACCCACCCTGGCCTGAGAGCTCTTGATGATGATGGCTGACTGCCTTCCTAACAGCCATTCCTCCTTTCTACCTTGAGAGTGGAATCCAATTCTGTTTAGATATTGATCAACAATATGCTCAAAGAAGGTGGTACCAGCCCTAGGATGTGAGTCATGCTTGGTCTAGGTCCCATCTCCTTTGCCAGTGGTTGGTTTAGAAGGGGTGGTGATGAGATCCAGTTCTGCCTACCAACACCTGTGGAGGGGTCAACTGGAGACCTCTGGACAAGAGTTCCTCTGACAAAAACAAAGATACACACAAAAAAAGCTGTGTTTTTCTTCGTATCTTTGGACATCATTATGTAAAAATGGGATGCTTAGAGGTTTGGCAGCCATTTTGCAACCACGAGGGAAAGCAAAGAGTGTCATAGAGAACAGCTAATTTATGCCAGGCTGAAACAGGTGTTTTGTGATGATAATAAAGGGAGAAAGAAGAAAAAGACATAGGCACAGAAAGGTGAGACATGTAGAGCCAAATCTCTCAGCAAGTCAGGACCAAAGCTAGGATGACATCAGTCTCCCACTCCTTAGCCCCTGAGTTCTTTCTCTTACACTAAGGATGTGAAAAATACATACCTGGAGTGGGAACAGAGGGCACCTGGAAGGTGGGAAGTGTGAAAAACATGGAATATCCTGTACTCACTAAGGGGAGTGTATAGGCCACACCCACACACGCCACATGCCATAGTGAATGTGCTCTGGAGAAGACACAAAAGCTTCACTGTGCCTCACAGATATGTATAGTGTTGTGTGATAATGTGGAACACCCCTTGGAAATTAAGCCATTCATCAGTTCGCTCAGTCATTTTACTAATTTACAAAATGCTGACTTCAGGCCACACCCTTCCCGTGCTGTTTCTAGGGAGAGGAATCATCCCCACAAATAATAGCGACCAAGGCAGGACAAATGAAATACCAGGTGAAGGGAACAGGCAGCCAGGGCTTGAGGTTCAGAGAATGGAATGGTCCCTGGCACCTGCATAGTCAGGAAGGGCTTCATGGAGGTGAAGGGTAAGAAGAGGAAGAAGTCAGATGCTGAAATTTTGGTGCCTGAAAAACAGAGAGAAAGGGGACTCAGAGTTTGGGGTGTCAGGAAAAGGAGCCTTCATCTTATTGGTTCCTTGTACCAATGGGAGGAGTTTAAATTCTAGATCTTAATCTACTTTCTAATATATGTCTTCGTGCGTGGCAACATATTTTTATCGAGTAACTACTATGTGCTAGAATGTACTGGCAATTGGGGCTATAGAAAGGCTAATCCTTCAAGGAACCCTGTGTCTTTGTTGAGACAGACTTGTGGTCATTCAAAGACTAGAATAAGTGCTGGTATAGGAGAACACACAGGGAGCTGCCAGGCCTGGCCAGAAGAGGGACACCAAGGAGGGTAAGTGAAATGGCAGGGTGGTTTTTTGGGGCTCCAGATTAAAGTTTATTTTAGGTTTCTAGGGAATCCTCCAGGCTAAGGAGACTGCAGGCTTTTTGATTAACTCAATCCCCACTCAACTTTCTATTAAGGTCCTACACCCTTGGGTAAGAGATCATTTTGGCCTCTCTGTGGGAATGATCCCCCAATAAGTCCAAATGATTCTGGTCTCTCATCCCAGAGGAAGGAGTCTGGATAAGGAGGGACACGGCTCTGCCTCCCTGAGCAGATTCCCTTTGCTTTGAGTCATATGGGCATCGTAAGTAGACATCTGTTGTTCTACTGTGAGGAAGACTGAAAGGACAGTATGGCCCCATCTTGCTCATGTGTTCCTTTGTAGGCAGAGCTTAAAGGCTGCTGGGAGGAGGCAGGCAGTCATTCAGTGGCCTTGAGCTGCCTTGGGTGCCTGTCACCTGCTCATTGGGGACCATCAATGTAACATCTCTAATGGGTGGAGGTGGTTCCAGCTGAGGTCAACTGGTGGGAACAAAACATCGGGTGCTTGGGAAAGAATGTCCCTGAGTGTGGCATTCTGTACAAAGAGATGAGGCCATGTTGAGTGGCCAACCTGGTGAGGCAGGATCCACCGTGGCCATTGTTGGGGGTCATGCATGCTCAGGCAGGCCTATTCCTGTGATGAGGAGCCAGAAAATGGTCACAGGGGACTGATGCACTGAGATGAGGTGTGGGACGAGATGGTGAGCTGGTCTCAGCATCAGAAAGCAGATGCTGGCCTTTGTTGGCTTTGGAGCATCTCCAGCCACATTAAGAAGTGTTTGTCTTCCCAAGATGGACCATTACAGGTCTGCCAACAATTTCCATTTTCATTAAACAAATACCTTTTGTGTAATACCCAAAGGGGTTCAAAAGGGCTCCTGCTTTGGAGGAGCCTGCTGCCTCTAATAGATGGCCAGTTTGGGTGTCGACAGAGACCAAAAATGTTCTAGAGCTTCAAAGGAGGGTGAGATCACAGCTGGTAGGAGGCAATGGAAGCGAGCCCTAATAGTGAGCACTCCTGAGTCCCTGCCAGGATCCAGGTACCTGATTTCATTTAATCCTCGCCTCTCTAAGGTATGGATCATCCTTTCGTTTATAGACTGGGAAACAGGCTCAAAAGACATGATGTGACTTGCCCAGGGACACACAGCTGCCAAGTGGCCAGGCAGAGGTTGAAGTCAAATGTCTCTGGCTACAAAGTATATACTCACATGAGACGGCTGAGGTTTGAGATGAATTTGGAGGGCGGGAAGAAACTTGTCAGATGAAGACAGAAAGAAGGCATGGCAGGCTGAAGGTACAGCCTGAGCGAAGATTGGGAGGCAGCGTGGGACCAGAAAGGTGTGGTTAGCTCAAAGGGAGTCTTAGGGTAAGGCCAGAAGGGAAGGTTTAGATGTATTAAGAGAGGCCTTGAGGGACTCCTGCCCTTTCCAGAGGTCACAGGAATCACTGATAGAGGGAAAAGGAAAAGAAGATGCGATGACAGAGCAGAGCAGAGCAAACCCTGGGGAAGGAGGGCATGCTGGGGATAGGGGCTGCAGGCCAGAGGGAAAGGGGAGGCGTTGCCTTCCTCATGTGGGCAGTGGAGCTTCTTGGAGAAGAGTCGCCCAGAGACACTTGTCCTGGGCCAAAGGTGCGGCGGGCAGACCTCAGGGAGGAGCCCAGCAGCACCCACCACCCCAGGAAGGAGAGCGAGAGGCCAGGCATGAGGCCGGTGGGAAGAGGAAGAAAGGGGCTTGTGATGGTCAAGGTGAGAAATGACCTTGTCTTGATTTGGCTAGGGGGATGAAGAAGAGCCAGGTCTGGTGAGAACCACACTGTCAATACTGAGATGTTTTCCTCAGAGCCAGCCCTGGCTATGACAGGGTGAGTCTGTGAATCTTGGTTAGGCTGAAGTGACCTTTGGAGGAGCAGGTTCCTATAGAATGATACCTGCTTTTGCTTGTCCCATGTGGCATGGGACCTGACCTGTGGCACTGACTATGCATTGGGCCGGGGTCTGGGATCTGCACCCAGACTGAAGCAGCCATGCCCATGCCACCCAGGCAGACCCCTTATCTGTGGGCTCATGGCTGACCTCCATGCCTTTGCTCAAGCTCCTCCCATCAGATACATCTCTTCTTCTAGACCTGGCTCAAGGTGTGCCTACTCCAACGGCTTTCCTTCAGGGACGCACCCCTCCCTACAGTGGCATCTGTGTACACTTATATACTCTTTCCTCTTACTTATAGTCTTTATTTTCTGTGTATGTTCATCTGATATCCCCCAAAGAGATGATAAGGTCTTTGAGGATCAGATACCTTTTCTGTCTCCCACATAAGTCCTAAAATTGGCTCACAGAAGGCCCAGCACTCACAGAATGTTGAATGAATGGGAATTCTCTTCCACACACGGGCCCTGCCGCTCTAGGAGTGTGACCCCAAAACATACCCAGAGGATGTGGTGAAATGCAGGTGGGGAACAGGGCCAGGGAGGAGCTGAAGCAAGCCTCTGCCATGACGGCTCTCTGGAATGACGCTCAGCTGGGAGGGACCTTGCTGACGATCCAGACCTCTTACTACCAGGTGGGGCACAGGTGCTCAGGGGCACGGAGCTGAGCTGAGGCTCCAAGGAACACCAGCAGTGACCCCCTTTGCCAAAACCCAGTTTTCCAGACCTCAGGTTCTTGACTTCTCAGCAGCGTCCGTGGTTTGGAGATGCCCTTCTCTTCGTGACACAAACCTGCAGGCACTGGAATTTCTCTTTCCACCCTCTACCCTGTCTCCCTAGGCAGACTCCCCCGCCACAGCTGGAATGGCCACAGCTGACTCCTTCATAGCTCTGGTCCAGAATTCTCTTGAGTGTCTGTTCCATCTTTCTTCCTGACTCTTGTGCTTCTCTTAAGTGTCCTAAAGGCACCTTGCACTCACTATATCCAAACTTGAATTTATGACTTCCCTCAGCATTCTTCCAAAAAAACTCATCCCTGCCAGTGGCCCCTACGCAGGGCAGGAACCGCCGCCCCGCCCACGCCCAGGCCAGACACCGAGGCCTCAGCGTTCCTACCCGCTTCCACGTAATCCGTCAGTTTCACTTCCTGAGCATCTTTTTCCCCACTTCTCTCCACGTCCACCATGCCAGCCTGTTTCAAGCCTCCTTCACCCCTGACTGGGCTCCCGGCTTCCTTCCTCATCTCTCCATGGACCATTCCCCACCATACAACCATCAGTCATCTTTTTAAAACATTATGCAGATCCTGTTACTTCCCCTCTTAAAGTCCTTTACTGGCTTCTTGTTTCTCTTAGGCTGAAGGCCTGGGTGTTAGCATGGCCCGCGAAGCCTGGAATAGCCCCTGCCTACCTTGCCTGCCTCCAGCTGCTTCACTCTGCATTGCAGCAACCTTGCCCTTTCTCTCCAGGGAATTCCCCGGGATGCCACAGAGCCTTGAAATGGGAGAGGCCCCCGGGCCTCATGTTTCCATATTGTCATTTTACATTCATTTGTGAAACTATTTAATTAATGTTTCTCTCCTTACCTGCCTGGATTATAAATTCCATGAGGTCAGGGGCCTCACCTGGTACACAGAAACAGCTCAGGAAGTACGTGTCAATCCTTAGGCCTCTTTCAGGGATGACATTCTTGGGTTCTGGTCACCAAGCTATGGGGCAGACGTATATTGTCTTGTCCTGAGTAAGGTGTGAGCACCTGGGCCCAGCAGCGGAGGCAGCGAACAGGGGCCAAGGGGGCCTGGAGGTGATGGTCACAGGGAAAGAAAAGAGACAATGACTAAGAGACTTGGCCTTGAACTGAGGGAAGAATTGGTTCATTTCCTGGCAGTAGGTGACAGGAGGAAGGAGAATCCACTTTTAGCTTTTGTCACGAGGTGGGTGGCCCTCATACTCTCTTTAAATCATTGTCACACATTGGAGACTCAGTCACAGTCTCTGTCAAGACCCCTGCTTAACTGGGGCATCTACAGGGAGCCTTGGAGCCTTTCAGTAGGTGGGGTCTTACCTGTATAAGAAGCCGAAGGGGCTAAGGATGAGAAGGCTTCCCTCTGGGGCTGTGCTCAGCATAGTTGGGAGGGTTTGTCGGAGCCCTCAGGGAGGATTTTAATGTTACCAGGTGCTGCTATTCCCAGATCCTTGGGCTTACTGGGCTCCTACGTGAGGCCCACACGACACACAGGGTCCGGTACCTGGAAGATTTGGGGCACTGGTGAAGAGCTTTTGTAACACCTGAGTTTTAAAATCTTCAAATGGAGCAGGGGATCACACAAGCTGGGCTGCAGCATCATACCCAAAGAGAAAGGGAAGCCTCAGGCTTGACCCCCAGAAGAGGTTCGGTTCATGTCTGTGGAAGCACAGCGAGGCTACTAACCCAAGTAGGCAGGTGAAAACCTAGGTTATCGCTTTGCGGAACACTCCGGACACAGGGCACAGACAGAAAGCACCTTTATTCTCACTTATCAGCTCCTGCAAGACTTTCTTTGGACCCATTCTTCCCTGCAAGGACTCTGGGCATCTCCTATCCTTTCGAGATCTCTCTCATGTAATACAGTATTCAGCCCTGTAGGATATTAAAATTCCAAGCTCTGTTCCACTGAAAATTTCCCCACCCAGCCAGTCTGGGGAGGCTGTGGGGACAGAGGACAGCAGCCTGTTCTCTTGCTTCTCTCTCCACCCGCTTTCCTCCTTCTGGCAGAGCTGGGCTGCTCCAGGGTGGTGGGTTTGGGCCAGGAAGGGCAGGAAGGGTAGGGAAGGGCCTGCTTGAATTTACAACTGTGCGTGGTGTTGTGCCCTCAGGTCAGCAGACTGCCAAGCTAGATTCTCTCTCGTGGGGGAGCCTGTGGTCACATTGGAGCCTCCAGTATCCCTGAGGTTCTCTGACACAGACCACGCCTCCCGGGATTTCTCTGGCTCCACCAGTCCTCACCTGGTCCTTGAGGGTCTGCTTCTGCAGGGCTCTGTGCTGCCCCCACACTCACCCTCACTCCACCAAACCCTGAGTGATGTTGTGATTTACAATAAGATATACATATGTGGGCTTTCTGCTTGCTTCAGACTCAGGGCTCCCAAACCCCTTGGAATTTCAAAAGTGATGAGAATGATAGGATGTCTTTTGTGATGTTAATGAGGTGACTTTTGGAAAGCTCCTAAGTCACCAAAGCCTGCATCTAAGGTTGCCAAGGGAACCAACCACATGATCAGAGGGTTGGAACTTTCAGTCCTAACCCCCTTCCTGCCCCGCCCCCCACCACTTCTGGGGAGGGGGAAAAGGGTAGGGATTGAGTTCAATCACCAATGGCTAATGATTTAATCGATCATGCCCGGGTAATGAAATCTGCATAGAAACCCAAAAGGATGGCTTCCAAGGACTTCTGCGCTGGGGAACATGTGATTTGGGGAGGGTGATGCTCCTAGAGAGAGCATGGAGACTCTGCATTCCTTCCCACGTTTTCTAACCTACACATCTCTTCCATCTGGCTGTTCCTGAATTATATATTTTTTTCTAATAAACTGGTAAACAGTAAGTTAACTGTTTTCCTGATTTCTGTGAGCTGCTCTAAGAAATTAATCAAACCACAGGAGGGGGTCATGGGAGCCTCTGATTTATAGCTGGTTGGTCAAAATCACATGGGACAACCTGGGCTTGGTGATAGGTGTCTGAACTGTGTGGGGAGAGGGAGGCGTCTTGTGGGACTGAGCCCTAACCCTGTGGAATCTGACTCTATGTCCAGGGAGACAGTGTCATAATTGAGTTGAATTGTAGGACATCCAGCTAGTGTCACAGATTTGCTTGGTGTGGGGGGAAAAAACCCCACACATCAGGTGTCAGAAGTGTTATGTGACAGTAGTGCGAGAGTGAAGGAGACACATGGGAACAGTGGGGTTTCCAACACCCAGGAAGCTCACACCTGTTTCCCCGTCACTCCCTTTCACACTCAGGAACTAGAGGTGGGGCACGGGCTGATGGTGCCACGACTGACTTCTCACTCTTACTCAAACAGCATCGGTGGTCCAGCACTCCGAGTTAGGGTGGACCACGTTTGGCACCCACTGAATTATTCTTGGCCTTTAGCTGTTCCACCTAAATGCCAAGACAAAAGGAAGAGTCACTTGTGTCCTCCTGTTTCAGGAACATCGTAAAAGACAAGGATGTGTAAAAGAAGGTTGGGGCAGGGAAGTAAGGCAAGTACAGGGAGAGAATTTGCAGCAGGAGACACGCAGATGGATGTTGGGAAGGGAAGGGGTGTGGACGGAAGCCACAGAGAAGACATTGACCTGATTCTTACATGGCACTGGGGGCCCCCAAAGAGTCTCATTCCATTTCGTTGACTCTTTTACCAACCCTGAGGGAGGATATTATTTCCATTTTAGAGATTAGATGGGAAAACTGAAGCCCCCAAGTGCAAGTGACTCATAGAGCAAGTAGCAGAATTCGGGGGTCAATCTGAGTGAATCAATATACCTCCTAGAAAGTCCCAATTGTTTTTCCTCTTAAAATAATTTCTAGCTAAATGAGTAATTTTTGAATACATTTTTCATGTTAAAAAGATAAATAAAACTTCAGTGATAAAGCTAAAGACCCCTTTGACCACCAAATGGTTACATGGCATGACTTTTAAATATCCTTCTAGGGCTTTTCCTCTACATCCATCCTGCACACACACACACATGTTGCTTCCCATAAGAAAAATTTAGCATTTTATTGATGGCTTTTTGTTTTATTATTCTCTTTAAGAAAAGAGCTCTCTCTGTGTGTGTACATGTCTTTTGGCTTCTTTGTTTCTTCATTCAACATGACACCCTGAAAAGTCTTTGTTAATAGGTGTGGATCTGCCTCATTCTTTTCTATTAGTGTGTAATATGGTATTCCACCACAGCTTGTTTAGCCACTCCCCTGTCGATGGGTAATTAAAGAGTTTCTAATATTTCAAATAACAGATGCCTTGTTTAAAGAACTGCAATTTGGCAGGAATCTACGTTGACAAGTCTCAATACTCAGGAGGGACTCTGATCAGGCTTATTTGATAATGAGGAAGGATATGGGTCAGGAAGATGGGAGAAAGCTCTGTATCAGTATCCAGGAGTCTGGTTTTGAGGCCACTTCCCTTCCCTGAGCTTCTGTTTCCCCTTCTCTAAAACAAGAGGGTTGGGATGCCGTTGGTTCTCAGCCCTGGTTGCTCATCTGAATCACCTGGGGAGCTCTAAAGAAACAAAAAAATAACACCGTAAACAGTGCCTGGGCCCCTCTCCTAGAAGTTTTGATTCTGTTGGTCTGGGACAGAGCTTTTTTTGTCAGTCGTGTGAGCAACTCTTGTGTGCAGCAAGGTTTGAGAACTTATGCTCCAGACCAGCTTCACGTGCTCACCAGACACACAGGGGCCTCCTCAGCCTGAACCTCCTGACTCAGCAGGACTGGGCCGAGCCCGAGATGCCACCTTTCTAACAAGCTCCCAGATGACACCAATGCTGCTGTTTCAAGACCGTATTTTGAAGCAGAAGACTAGATACTCTAAGCTCTTTTTCATTTCTAATGTCCTTTTTAGCCACTCTTTTTAATACTGACCTTCAGCCAACTAATGCTGGGCTGAGGTTGGTACATAGAGCATGCCTGAGAACTCAGGTGCAAAACAGAATGGTTCCCAAGGACCATGCAAGGCGACTGAGGAGGCCCAGGGGCTTGGCTCCAGCTGTGGGTATATCAAGCCCAGAAGACAGCAGGCAGAGGGTTGGCAGGGCTTGTGAGGTCAAGCTCCAAAGTAGGTACTCCTGTATCAGCCATCATCTTGGCAACAGTTGACCCAGGGGCCTCCAATCGGACCATCTGAGCCAAGCTGCAAGGAATTCAGGGCAGGTGCTGGGAGGAGGCCTGCCTCTAGGCAATCGCATCAGATATAGGAAGGGGGTTCCCCTAACAAGACAGGGTAGCGTAAACCCAGTCTTTTTTTTTCCCCAGTATCTCTTCTGTTTACGATATTTACAGGCATCTTCATCAGTAAAGTGGTGATTAGAATTAGAACCACCCACTTGTTTCAGCTGCAAAGTCATGTGATTATTTTGTTTTATATTGTTCCAAAGTCCTTTCAAAGTACAAGTGCTATGGTTTAGATAGTTGAGGATATCTTCCACTCCACTTTTACTTGCAAAAAGTCTCTGATTTTGAGTTTAACCCATTTACAAAATGAAAGGAACAGACCCCTGTTACATTAGCATTGAGACTGACTCCTGATCCTCTTTTTTGGGAGGTAATTTCTAGTCTAAAATCTCTTTTTAATTTATCTTTTCTCTGCTTACAAGACTGTCAAGACCTAATTGAGTTTTGATTATTTAATCTTTAATAGACTTGATTTATAGAGCAATTTTACATTCACAGCAAAATTGAATGTACAGTGAGTTCCCATATACTCTATGGTCACCCTTCACCCCTTGCCACACACACACACCCATAGCCTTCCCCACCATCAACATCCCAGAATTCACTTTCAATAAATTTGGACCTGTTTTCTGGGCTCTCTTGAAGCCTGTTGATTTAGCGTTCATGCTAGGATCCCTTAAGTCTGACCCTGGATTCATCTATTCTGCTTTTTTCATTGACAATTTAGCATTTGATCTTCCTATCAACGTGTGAATTAGCTGGCAGGGATCTCACAGGCCTGGATTATAGGCCCCTGGGAGATTCTGCATTCTTCCGTAAACAGGTTTTTGTCTTGTCAAAGTTTGGGGAAATGTTGGACAATGGCTCTTAGTTCTGCTGAGACCAGGGTTTAAACTCTGATAGAAGGCATGCGTGATTCTCTAACGAGATGTACCTTTAAAGGAAACTGATGTTTTTGAGTGTCGGGGGGCGGGGCATGTTAAGAAAAGGCAGGGGATCCAGGTGAAGGGAAGGAAGAGGTAAAGGGATTGGGGTCAGATCTACCTAGGAGTGGAAGAGAGGGTATGGTGAAGAATGGGGGGGGGCATGCTAGAGGGTGGGGATTTAATGAGGGAGGTAGTTTTATCCCAGGTAGTTCATACACTTTATCATCAAGTGCCTTGTTCAGACTTGACAAAAAAAAAATTCTTTAAATGACTGGAATTTTAGAATTGGAATTTTGTTTAGAAGCATTAGTGTACCGATCAAAAAAATGCTGCTCGTTGGGCCTGAGGAATTTTATTCCATTTTGTTCTAAGGCACCATTCTAATGAACAGTTTTAGTTAAGTGTTCCCAAAATGTCCCCTGAAGGCCCAAATCATGTGCTGGGAACACAGCCACAAATCACTTGGTCCTTGCCCTCCTGGAGTTCATGGTCAGACAGAATAGACTTTGAACAAACAATTACAAGTGAGCTGAGTACTGGAGTGTAAGCACAGAACACCAAGGAAGCATGAGACAGGTCTTTACATTGACTGGGCTAAAATAAGCATTTCATAATTGTGGAATAGTTAAACTAAGCCTGAAGGGAGAGTTAGTGAGGCCAAGAGGGAGGAAGGGGATTGTCGTGGCTTGAGAGTTCCAGGCAGAGGGAACAGCATGTGTTAAGGCTCTGAGGTAGCAAAAAGGATGACATGTTTGAGGAAGTGAAAGGAGGCCAATGAGCCTGGGCTCGGAGAAGAAGGGGAGAATGGAGCTTGAGGCTGGAGAAGAGGAGGACATACAAAGCCTTAGAAATCATATTAAGATGATTGGACTTTGTCCACAGGAAGCTGTTGAAAGATTTTATACAAAGGTGTGACCTTGGATTTGCACTTTGAAAGGCTCATTTAGGCTGCCACGTGAGAAAAAAAAAATTGATTGGAACAAGCAGGAGTAGACATGTGAGCCGCTATTGCAGCCATTCAGGGAAGGCAAGTTGGTGGCCTGGGCTCAGGTAGGGGCGTTGACGATGGGGGATGATAAGTGGTTTCATGAGGTGGCTTAGGATATAGAATTTATGGGACTCAGAAATCAATGATCTATTGGGGCTGAAGGGGGCGGAGTTTTCAAGGATAATTCCTGGGTTGGTCTACAACCATTATTGCCATTTCCTGTAGGGGTACAAATAAGTGGGGGAAGATCCTACTTCTAGTTCTTAACTGCTTAAGTGTGAGGTGCCTATAAAACATCAAAGTGGAGAAGTTGAATCAATGAATGAGTTTATGGGCTTTGAAGTATAGAAGAGAGAAGTAGCTGGAAATTGAAATGTAGGAATCACTGCTACAGAGATTTTAAATGAAGCCATGGGGGGTGGGAGGGGGTGAGATCACCTTAAGAGACAGACAGAGGAGGGTCCAGGCAAAGTCCTGAGGCAGAGGGGAAGCTGGCAAAAGAGGCTGAGAAGGAACAGCCAGAGAAGAAACCAGGGAACTACAAGCATGGAGGCCAAGGGCACAGTGCTCTGAGAATAGGGTAGAGGTCAGGTGTCACATGCTGCTGAGCTGTCAAGTAAGATGAGGTCTGAGGACCTCGCTCTCCATTGGATTGAACAAACTGTTGACATTAGAGCATGTCTGGTAGATTGGTAGAAGCAGAAACCATATCGAGGCGGGTAGAGACCAGAGAGTAGAAGATGTTTTAAAAGGTCATCCTTGCGGGTGTGAGGGTTTGAGCAACTAGCCTGCAGGGATTGGTACAGGAATCCAGTAAGAGATGGCAAAGCTCAGGAACTTAGAGCCTCACTCTAGTTAAGACACGATCTCAACATCAACAAAGAGGAATAGTTGGAAATTTGGCTCGAGGCAGCGTCCCCAAGCAAAGAAGAAAGTGAATGGGAAGAGGAAGGAGTTGTGTGGGCTCCTGCAGAGACCACACCAAGATGCCGGCCACTCTCTGGACCGCCTGCAGATAAGGCCCATGCCTCTGGTGTTCCTGGTCACACGTGCCTCTCAGAGGTCTGTAAGGTCAATTAAGGAACAAACTGAAATGAACAAAAGGAAGTGGCTGTGCCTTGTGTTAAAAGAACTGACCTTTGGAACAGAAAACCCAGTATTAAAAATTCGTGTTCACTAACTGCTCTCTGTGTGATCTGAGGCAAGTTTCTAAGCATTTCTGTGGATTATACGACAGTCTATTTTCAGAAACGTATTAAGAGAAAATGTGCATGGATTAGAATGGAGACAGTATGGAATTCACAAATTCCTTTTCCTCGGGTTTCCTCTTCTGGGTGAAAACCCTGCAGCTATGAACACGGCTCTTCCTGAACCCACAAGGTGAGAACCTTCTGGAATGATAGGCTGACCCGCCTCAGCCAGCAGTGCCCAGAGGCAGAGGCACGCAGGCACTCCCTGGGAGGTGACAGAACTTGAGGTGACAAAGCTCCTCAGCGCTGTGCCCGATCCAGCCTGGCTATCTCGATGGCTGGAGCTTAAATCAGAGCTGCCCACTTGGTCCAGCAGGCCCTTCTGCATCAGGGCCCGGGAACAAAAGTCCAGCCCTCACCCTTTCCCTGCCCACTCTCATGGCCCCATTCTGGGTGGTGCCATCAAAGGTAAACAGTAGGCCTGCCCAGGGAGCTGGCAAAGCAAACACATTTATCCATCATCATCATTGCTAAAGCTAATATCACCATGTGCAGTGTGTGTGGGAGGAGAGGGGCTGACAGCTCAGCTGGTGACGCCATGCCACAGCAATCCCCTGACCCACAGCCAAAGGCCCAGGACCCCATCCTGGAGCAGCAATGTGGATGGAGGGATGTCCCCCAGCTGCTGGCAGAAGGCTTTCTTCCTTCACTGAATCCCTAGTCCAGGAGAAGCCTCCTGGGCCATGTGGTCTGCTCTGAACACAGCCCAGGGAGGCATGCGGGCTCAGCACATGATGGCTGGGGCTGTGGGAGCCAGGGCCCTTCCGGCACCGTCTGAGGCATGTGATACTCCCAGGAAAGACTGGGAGACTTTGGTTATGCCCTTTGGATTTGAAGGACAGATTGCAGCTATCACAGACAGGATGCAAAGGGAACTGAGCAAGGGAAAAATTAGCCACACAACAGAAGTTCCCTCAGGATTCCCCTGGTGGGCAGAATACTCTCACACCACTTCTCTTCCCGGAGCACCCGTGGGCCCTGCCACGTGGGATCTCAGCTCTGGAAGATCCGGGGGAGAACTGCTTCTGTATGCCAGTGCCTGCTGGTCACATTGGCTTGCTTGTCTCCACGGGACATTCCCTTGCCAGAATGGAGAGCTGGCCCTGGGCTCTATGTTGGTGTCTGCTAATGAGGGGTCTGTCCTTCAGTAGCAGAGATGGAGACGCCTACATCCCTCAGTTTCAGGCACAGGACAGGCCTGGCTCCACTGAAGCTAACACCCTCAGCCCTAACTGTACGTCAGAAGAAGCTATCAGTAAACTTTAAAAAGGACAGATGTTCAAATCCCCCACTCTAGACTAATTAATTCAAAATGTCCGAGAGTGAAGCCTACGCATAGGTATTTGTCGCAAAAGCTCCCCAGTTGATTCTAATACGCAGCCAGGACCGAGGACCACTGTGTGGACAGATGATGGTGGTGGTGGTCTTCTCTTCTTGGGGAAGAGCCGTGAGCTGTGAGCTCCAGTGTTGCTTCTCCAGCATTTGTCACCCCCCCCCCCCGCCACCCATTGTACTTCACGGTATTGGGGCAAATGCTTCTCTCTTTTTCCTTAGTTTTGTATCCTAAAACATGATTTGTATTCCCTTTGTCTTTTCCGTTCTGTTTCATTGAGCTGAACTTTTTATAGTAGTCTTGGTTTCTTTCCTTTTATTCTGCCTTTCATAGATTTATGGATTTACCATCCAACGTTTAGTGAACGCCCGCTATGACAGGCAGTATGCTAGCTGCTGGGGCTACAGCGAGAACAAGAAGGCCAGGTGTCATGAGTGTATGTTCTACAGCAATTTACGCTGTTCTTTTCTTTTCTCTCTTTTTTTCTGTGATATTTGAACTTTTTTTTAAATAGATATACATCACTGGCCCCTTCATTTTGTCTTTTTTTCACTCCTTAAACTCCTCTTTAGTGTATTAATTATAAACAAAGCCTCTGCCCAAAGGAAATTAAATCAGCTCAGTTACATCCATTGGACAACGTTTTGCACGTGTGTGTGTACATGCAGGTCTTGTGCTGTGTGTGAACGGGAACACTAGCATCAGAATAAAGTTTGGGTTTGGGGATTCCTAAACCATGCCTCCTTTTACTTCTGTGACTGGGAAGGATCTTAGAGAACACAGGCTTCGTTAAACCCATTGTCTCTATATTCAATAAACGAAAGAAGATTTATTGAGGGCTTTGTATGTGCAGGACACTGAGCTAGATGCTTTTGGGAGGGGAAGGGTTCTGGGATGCTGACAAGGTAGCAGGAAGAGAAAGGCCCAGCCGCTCAGGAAGCTCACTGGGAACATTGGACTAAGGAAACCCAAAGCTTGGGGCAGACAATCTCAGGTCATTAGTGGCATCCGCACACATTATTCTGAGGTGACAGTACTATAGTCCCACAGTTCTGGTGTGAACCCTTCCTCTCTCAGCTCTGCATCTTCCATCAAATAGGCACCAATGGGTACTAGTCCTAGGTGACAGGCTACTGGCACACACTTTTCCCACATTGGCAGAGCTCACCCAGGAGCCAGGGACTAGGCTTTTCTCATTGAAAGAAGAGAAACGTTTTACTTACTCTCTGCTCACAACCATTATAAGTTTGATTTGTACTTTCTTCTCCAGGCCCACAGCCAACCCACAGGCATTGTTTTTGGCTCCTAGTGCAAGGGCATTTGTTGTTAGCTGCATCTTATAACCCAAGGGGAAAAAATAAACCTGCTTTCTTTTTCTCAAAATCTAGGGATTTCTTTATAGATCTGGATCTACTCTTTGAGATAGTGGTTGTCAATTCTTTTTTTTTTTTTTTTTTTTTACTGTGACCCTTATTAAAAAATGCATTTTATGTCATCACATGTAGCTGGAATGAAGTTTCCCCAAACATTACTTGCCCTTACCAATTGCAATGCCCTCAGATATTTTATATTCTATTTCATTTTTTAAAATGGGCTGATCATTCACCAAATTAAAGTCAGGGGATAAGAATAGGTTGTAACCCCAGTTCAATACTCTTCTAAGGCCACCTCTCCATGTTCCTGGTCTAAGACACCCTTGTGGATTCTTGGACAACACCAAACTCTAAGCTTTTTTCAGTCACCAAGATGCTTTCTGAGCAAAGCATGGATTGCCATTCTTAAAAGATTTTAAATTCACAGGCCTGTGCCTTTCTGCTGATTGTGGCTAAAAACTGAAATAGAAAATCTTTTCTCCTCTAAGATATGTCCTCTTAGGACATTCTAGTAGCAAAAATCAGAGAACAAAAATTGATAAACAAGTGATAGAACTTGTCTCTGGCTTTTGATGAGGTTTCCCCCTTGTTTTTCATAGCTACTAATAGATCACATAGATAATAGGTGCCCGTTAAGCTAACACATGTAAAGAGCCCACCACTTGCCTGATTGGAACGTTATTCCCCCACTGCCTCAGTTGATGAGAAGTCCTTGATGCTTTGACAGGACTCAAAGCTTTCTTATATCTAAGAGGTAATTCATTCCCACACCAAAATGCCTCATAAAGGTTTAAGATGTTTTTAAGTCCTTTCTCAATTTTTCTAAATGTAAAAGGGGGTTAGGTTGGTATGTGTGCTAGCCCAGGTGGGCTATCGTGGTCACACAGGGAAGCAGTAAGATATAATAGAGAATGCATGGCTTGTAGAGCCAGGCTCTTTCTGCCCATTTCCCATCATGCTTCCCACCCACCTCCACCTGGTCTAAGTTAAAGTAGGTTTGGGGATCCTCCTCAAAGCTGCTGGTGGCATAGAGATGAGTGGACTCCTGACATTGTTAGTGGCAGGACAGAAGCTTTGGGTCTCTTGTTGAACTCATGGGAAGTTTAATGACGATACCAAGTGTCAGAGGTTCAGGTGCATCCATGCTCAAATGGCAGACCTCGCCTAGGGGACATTTTCTTCTTCCTTCTCTGTGTGTGCCACTCTTCAGCCTCTGGGACCAGCCAATGGTCTGCCAGGTTAGTTGTGTCAGTACCCACACACTACCAGTGTGACCTCGGACCTCTGTGCTGCCCTGAAGCCAAGCCTTTCTCACAGCTAAATCATTGGTCACCCACAAGCCAAGTTCTTCTGAGCAGATAAGAAAGGAAGACAACATTCTGGTACCAGGGAGCAGGAAAAAAGGGCCACCCACGTCGGCATCACTTTATAGTCAAGATAACCAAGCTATAACTGTGATTTTAAACGTATGAGAAACATGTCAGCAGATCAGGATCTGAGGTTGGGGAATAGAAGCCAGTTCCAAGCTTCTCGCTGGATCTCAGGAGTCAGGCTCTCAGCCTTGCTGTCATCAGGGTGGGCCAATGCAAGGATGGTTTAAATATATTTGTTCATATTAACCAAAGGTAGTTGTTCCTTGATATTTGTGGGAAGATTTTTTAATTTTGCCCTCAAGGGTATTTTGTCACCCGGGCTTTAAATGCCAGCTCTGCCTATCCAGTTTAGACCCGGCCCAGCATTCTGTCTGTGTTTGCCCAAAGGAACCTGCTGATTCATGTCAAATGCGTTGCATAGCTCACCCCTGGCTTGTATCTCTCGGTTGAACATGCAGACAATAGATGTGTGGTGTGCACTTTGGTCCAACACTTCCGGTCACCCATGCTTTGGATGTGGGGTGGGGTCATAAATATACCTCTGCATCATGAAGACCAGGGTTCCCGGTGGTGCTTCTGAGACACCGTGGGAACACATTTCATACTAAGAGACCTCATGTTTGGCAGTAACTTCATGGTTTAGTTGTTACAAAGTACTGTCGCTCCTTTCACGGCTTTTATTTATGACCATGGCTTACAGCCAAGAAGCTGAGGCCACGATAAGTTCTCACGCCCAAGTTCTCACAGCTTTGGCTGACCTGGGATTCCAGCCCCATGCTCCTCCCAGCAGACCAGTCCCTGACATGGGCAATTTCTGGGCACCCACATTCCGGGGAGGCCATATGAAGGGAGTTGAGTGGGCTTGGTCTTTTGATGCCTTCGTCTAGAACATGCTACCCATCTTTGATCCATCTACCTTGAGACATCTTTTGCCTAAATGTTAATATTTATTATTTACAGCCAGCCACTGCCCCCTCTCAAAGGTGAACACCTTTGAAATTTATGACAGGCGCACTATTAGACAACAGAGGAACATAAAAGGAGGAAGAGTGACAGCTGGTCCATTTGTGGAAACGGTTCATCTGAGGCCTGCGACACCTGGAGGATTCTGGCATGGGACTGTGGACACACGTTTTCCTCCTGGGACTGCTGCCGCTTCTGGGGCAAGGTAAGTCTGTCCGAAGGGTCAGACCTGCTGGTGTCCCATGTTGCTGGGGCACAGAGATTGTGAGCGGAATGTGTACTGTTCATGAGTACAGAATGTACAGTTCAGACCCAAGCAGGCTGGAATGCTGAGGTTAAGTGCCCAAGGCCGTGGGGTGAAGGGTCTTGGGATAGGCGAGAAAGGCAGCAGCAGCTCCATGGTGGGGGAAAAAGCCGAGGGTGTAGGGAATCACAAAGACCTGGATTCTAGTTCTCTGTGCTGTGTGGCGCCTTGGGCAAGAGCTACCTCCCTGGACCTTGATTTTTCTCATCCTTCACGTGGAAATATTACTAATAAGAAGTGAATTTTGATCATTACTTATTTGTGGGCTTGGTTTTGTTTTTGCTGAAAGGACAGAAGAAGGCAGATTTCGGGATAATAAATTCCGAAAGATTGCTCGCGTTCTTTAGTGCCACTCACCTTGATGGAAAAGAGTGGGCCGCTAGCCAAGGCTTTGGGTTTCTGCTGACAATAATAATTAGGATGAGCTTGTGCCTCTGCTGTCATCCCTCTGTGCCCCCATCCACCCGTTCGCTGGCTCTTCCCTCCTCCCTTTGTTAGAAAGACAGAGTTCTTTACACAGAGAAGGACCTTAAAGATTTTTTTAGCCTCTCTCCCAAATGAAAGTCCTGGGCCCCGAGTGAGAAAGCATTTTCCCTGGAGCCCCCAGAAGGACAAAAGGAGGTCAGGGACAGAGGCCTGGCTGCAGTCCAGGCACCAGTCCTGTTGTGTGCCTTGGACAAGTGGGTTGCCCACTCTGAATCTAGGGGTGTGTGTGTCTCGATGGGAGGATTAGGGTGAGGGGATGATAATGCCTGCTCTGCTTACTGCACAGAGTGATTGCATTTTCCTGACTGCTGATGAGGCTGAGGAGCTTTTATTTTAACACTTGTTGACCATTTGATTTCCTCTGTCATGAGGTGCCTGTTCAAGTGTGTTTCCCATCATTCTATGGGTTTTTTCTTTTTCCATTGATTTTTAGGCGTTTTTTATATATGCTGTACACTCACTCTTTGTGGGTTATAAGTAGGGCAGATATATCTGCTCTGAAGTTTGGTTTTCCACTCTCTTTATGGAGACTTTAGATGAACAAAATACTTAATTTTGGGGGGAAAAAATGAAGATCATCCAAATGAGAACAAATGGCATCTATTTATTCAGAGGTTGCTGTGGCAAGGGGGTCAGCCACTATCACTTGTGTCGGGCAGAGACTCCAAGGCAGGCAGGGGAGTGGGAAAGCTTGAGAGTAAAAAAAGGGGAAGGCTTCGGTGTGCTCTGGTTGGAGGTTGTTGCCATGGGGAAGCTGGAGATTGCTAACTAGAAACGAGGCCTCTGAAGTGATTCATTTGGGGAATGTATCTGGCTTTCGCTGGTTGATCCTGAGTGGAAACTGGGACAAAAGTAAAAAAGCTGTGATCATGGCCCAAGTTATACAGAAATAAAATAGATTTTTATATATTGATTTTTGAACCCACTTCAGCTCTTATAAATTTATATTTCTTTTGGTTTCTTTTCCGTCTGTGTACCTATTCTTGCTTTTGCCTTTCTGGGCTGGCTGGTGTCTCCATGGCAGTGTTTCACAGAGGTGATGGTCAGAGGTATTTTTATTTCCAAATTTAAAAAGAAATTATTTTTTAATATTTTGTCAGAAAGTATGGTGTTTGCTACTGGTTTTTCTGTAGATATTCTTTAAGAAACTAAGAAAGCTCCTCATTTGCTAAGAGTTTTTTTTTTTAAATCATGAGTGGACATTAAATTTTATCTAAATTTTTCTGCACTTATTAAGATGATTGTATGATTTACTCCTTTAATTTTCTAATGCGGTGAATTAATTTAGTTGTCTTTTTATTATTTGGTTTATATTTTCAGTCTTTGCCTAATAGATTTACCAAAAACCGTATGTTGTATTTAATTGTCCTGCCTCTAAAACCTCTTTTAATCTAGAACAGTTCTTTAACTGTTTTTTGTTGGTTTGTTCCTTTTTGTGTGTCATTCAAAAATTTAGACTGGCTTTTGTCATGTGTACTCCAATTTGGATTTGTCCAAACTGTTTCTTTATTGCTAGAATCAGATTAAACTCTTTGAGCAGAAATGCAACATAATGTTCCATCCAGGTGGGACACATTAGGGGATCCCCCTGATGTTGTTAAATACGCTAAGTAGTCATGTTAAATTTGATAGTTTGGTGAAGGCGGTGTCTGCCAGATTCCTACCTTGTAAAGGCACCTTCCCCTGTGTGATTGTAAGTTGTAGAGAGATGCTGTGATAACTGTCTGACTGTTCTTATACCCAAGGTTTTAGCATCCACTGGTGATTCTTGTCTGAATCTATTATTACCATGATGAATGGAAAATGGTGATTTAAAAATGCCTGTCATTCCTTCTAATATTATTAGTTGACATTCCTTCATAAAAAGAGATTCTTTACTTTTTATCACTCCTTTTATGTTTTATCTTTTAAACATAAAATGAATTTATGGATTCTTTGATTAATCAGTGTGTGATCAAGTTCAGTCATTAATTTTGGTGCTCAAGTCATTACATATTTGGCCAGTGAGAGCCCTTTCAAGCTGACTCCTGTGTCCTTATCAATTTTTAAGCACTTATTAACATTATGGAATAAGTTATTCAGGCTAATCTTATATATTTTTTCTATCTTGGCCATGGAGTTTGGCCATTTCTTCATGGTTCCAATTGGTAGGGAATTTGATTTAGAAACAAAGATCTGGGTTTGAGGAGTGTTCATTGCTGCTCTAGTTTCATTATGTCTAACTCCTCTTGGTAGACAGAGCTAAGAAATAGTTTTTTTAAAAAATAAAATTACACAGCTATCTCTAATCTTAGTTGGAATTAGCCTTTTATCTTTTTTTCCCATTCCAGATTTGGCCTGTCCTTCCACCTTGCAAACCAAGGTTACAAAAGCATCAGTAATTTTATCCATTTGCTGAATCCTATGACATACATACCATAATATTGGAATTGCTACAACAGTAACACCACCACCAACAAATGAAGTTCGAAATTTCTTGGTCATTCTCTTGTCCTCAGAGTATATCCCACGCAGGGTGTATAATCGAAATACTTTGTTCAAAATCACTTGGATTAATTCTTTTTCTTTTGTTCTCTTTGTATGGTTGTTTGTTTGACATATAATTAAGATTGTTTGACATATAATTAAGTTTGTCTCCATTTGTATTTGGTTATAGGGTCATTCTTATTAATTTTTGTTTGACATTTAATTAAGTTTGTCTCCATTTGTATTTGGTTATAGGGTCATTCTTATTATTTTTTACTTTATTTTTGAATATGTAAAACATTAACATGGTTCAAAAGTCAAAACTATGTGAAAAAATATACCCATGGTGTAAAGTTCTCTAGAATAGCCCAGGCCCATACTAAACACGATACATATACAACAGCTTCCCTTTAAAGGGGATGTACTATTATCCCCATTTTACAGGTGAGAAAACTGAGACTCAAATAACTAATCCAAGGTCATCTAGCTAATGAGTACATGAGCCAGAATTCAGTCCTGAGTCTGAGTCTAGAGCAGGGCCTTTTACCAGCACCGTGCATTATAGCCGAGCCCCCAAAAAGACAGAATCACAACTGGGCTTTTATATAAGCTTTAAACCGGCTCAACAAACAACACATTTGAGAACAAATTCTTGCTCTGAAAGTTGGGTTTATAAAACTAAACCATCATTATTTCAAAACTGTAATTGGCAAAAAAAAAAAAAAAAAAAAAAGCAAGTTGGCAAGAAATCACTGTATCTAGTAAAATACAACTTGCACCTGATTTTTTTTTTTTCCTTGAATGGGTCAAAGTTCTCCAAGGAATCATCATGCTTGTGAATAAAAATTTGTTGCCTTGGTAACATGCCTATGCAAAACCAAAAGTGAGAGCTGGCAAAGTCATCGTGTGAGGAAAAGAATATCTCTTTCGTTATGAGTCAACATTCATTTTACAAGGATCCTTTTCTGCAGGTTGCCAGCCCAGCCTTCTAGAAATATCTTTTCAAATGAGAGTAGAAACCTTGGAGAACTTCTGGTGGCCCAAGTCCTTCCAGTTATTGATGAGAGAAGGGAGGGGACTTGCTCAAGTCACATATTTGATGGCATCCCCACCCCCACTCCAGTTCACACACTTGCCTCCGAATTCCTGCTCTGGGCAACAAGCCCAGGTATGGCATTTTCTCTGCAGGCTCGAGAGTCCTGTGTTCCTGGAATGTCATCTGTACCTTGTAGATTTTTAGGATTTTTATTGTCAGTCATTATTTTCATCAAGTTGTGTTTTTGCTACTGTCAATTAACTGTCTGAGCATCCTTCTAAGAACTGGAGTTAGGCAGAACCTGGCTGGTAGATGATAAACCCGATGTAAAGAACCGTCTGGGGAGAGAGAACTGATTTGCATAAAATCACCGGAGAAGAATTAAGTACGAAAATAGGTACGAGTCGCTGTAATACAAGCAACAGGATTCAGAGAACTGAGTGATGAATGTGGGCTGGAGAAGTTTCACGTGGGAGGTAAAACTCGATGGAGCGGGATTAAGATAAACACAGGAACAAGGAGGACATGCAATTGTGGGGAGCAGTATAGCCAAAAGCAAAGTGGGGGTTCAACATGATGGGTGTGAGGAGCAGGGAGCAGGCCTGGACTGGAGCACAGGGTCATGTTGTGGGAGGTGAAGCGTTAGATAAAGTAGAATCTTGAAATCCCAAGACTAAAAGAACAATAGAGATAATCATAGTGTCCATTTGGCTTAAAGAGACTTCTGAAACATTTATTTTACATTTACAAAAACTGAACCCTACAGAGGTTAAGTGACTGGCCCAAGGTCATGCAGTAAGCTGAGAATTTGAATTTGCTAGAGCGAGAAGTAGGGAGCTATTAAAGATTTCTTCAGCAGGGTAGTAGCCTAACCCAAGTGGTATTTTGGGCAAGATGAGTCTGCTACCTTTAGATACAAAAGTTCAGGAGTTGGAAGAGGCAACACACTGATGAGTTATATGTGTGGCTCTGATATAGTGGACCAGTAGGGAGCTTGCTGGGCTGTGGGAAGGCCAGGTGCTTTTCTTCTACCCTAGGCAAGCATTTCCTCTTGCATTCTTGCATCTCAGTGAGAAATAGTGGTCCTCAGGCAATGCTCCCTTCTTCAGGCCAGAAACTACCAGTTGTCTCTCGAAAGAGACCTTCCTGATGGGGGACACCATACAGCCCCTACACTGTTCCATGAGATTCCCCTCAGTCATCATTGCTCCTACCCTCTCCAGCTTTGAGGGTACCTGGTTCTCTTTAAAGTTCTGGCCCGTGGTGGCCAAGGCAAAGCTGGAGCAGGAGTGACTGTGGAGGATATTAGTGTACAAGGAGGCAGGGCTCCAGCCTGCCACCACCAAGGCACGGCTTGTTCACTTTTACCACAGGACCCTCTTCGGGTTGTTCTTTCCTGACTCTGGCTCTGCATCAGTTCTCCCCATGAGGAAGTTGAGGACAAAGCAATCTAAAAACAAAGCATTCTTTGTCTGAGGTCACACAGTGCGAGTCATGGCAAAACCTCAAGTCGACTTTGAATGTGCTCTCTCCTGTCGGGACTGCTCCCTAGAGCCCCCTTCCCTCTCTGGGGGCACAGCATGTAGATGTTGGATATTGGGAGGGCATCAGGAGATGGAGACAGGAGGGAGCTGGTCTATACCTGGAATGGAATCCGTAATGGGTGGTGGCGTCTCCCTGTGGCCGTCAGCACAGGACCCGGAGTATTTAGAGAGTGGTGGTTTGGAACTTGCCACACCACCTCTAAAGTTTTTTATAACCTTATCAGACTAGAGATAGTATCTACCCCAAGGCCAGGACATTGTTAATCCTATGTCATTTTTGGCATCCTGACTATAAATCTGGATTGACTGATGGGTAAAGGCAACTGACAATATTGGTCTGGTCGACATGGCAACAGAATAAATTTCCCTCTGCTGGAAACTTGGCTTATAGAATGACACACCTGATAATAAGCTTTTTAAAAACTTATCTTAAAAAGACTTTGGTCCCAAGGAAAGAACACCAGAGTAAGTTAAGGAGAATTGAGCTCCACACACGGCCCTTTTAGTAACTTGCTGAGCGGTCTTTGTCAAGTTTGCTAACCTTCCTGGTTCTTAGTTCCCAGAGGTATTGAACAAGATGATCTCAAAGTTCTGCCGACCTTGGCCATTCCAGAATTCTCAGACAAACATTCAGAGGTCAGTCTAGCTATGCCAGAAAGTTTCTCTGTCCTTCAGCGTCACCTTCTACTGACTGTGGCATGTGACTCCCAAGCACCATGTTGATGGAAGGACTCTAACATCCTGAGCTCCTTGGAGCACTGAAAATTCTAGCGTTGGAGCAGCAGCCAGGCGTGACTCATGGTTTCTGACTCGGTGCCCACAGGTAGTCAGTCATGTGCCAGGCCTGCTCACAGGTCACCAGCAGCATTCCACAGGCCCTGGGTGCAAATGAGAATTCCACAATGCCTCAGGGTGCTGCAGACCTGCTTACAGTCCAAAATACGACAAGGAACAAACACTGGCTGGCTTAGACCCTCCCCTTCCCCTCAGCAGGGCAGCTCACTGTTTAGTGGATGCTGGAGGGAGGCCTGCTCCTGCTCTTGGTCTGTGTGAGCTGCCGGAAGTCACCAACTCTCTTATAAAAATGCCAACAGAGTCAGAAATCCTGCCTCTACCTACTCTTTAGGGTTGCTGTGAGGACGTTATGCACTTTTCAAAGAGCCCAAGGATTTAATGTACACTCAAGAGTGGTCTTAATTCCACACGTGTTGGCCTTGACAGTCCCGCCCACTGGGCCAGGGCAAGTGGCTTCCTTTCATCCAAGGATACAAGTCCCCCCTCACATGCATACAGCCCTCTCCTCTTCACACAGCCCTTCCCTCTTCTGTGATTCTCACAACCACCCGTGAGGAAGACAGGGAAGTCCATCTTATCCCCATTTTATAGATGAGGAAGCCAAGGTTCAGGGAGAGTAATGCTTGATCAAGGTCACAGAACAGCTGTCTTTCTTCAAGGCAGGGACAGGGGTTGACATCTGTACTCCAGACACAGTATGAGTAGAAAA
This sequence comes from Macroglossus sobrinus, assembly GCA_004027375.1. NCBI lineage: Eukaryota > Metazoa > Chordata > Mammalia > Chiroptera > Pteropodidae > Macroglossus > Macroglossus sobrinus. Next base: position 258,520 of record PVKZ01002125.1, read on the forward strand.
ACATAAAGGAAATCTACAAATTGTGAGAGCATGAGCTGTTTTAATTTTGCTTTTGAAATCACCCTATCTATCCCTGGCCACCCATTGGACTGACACTCTGGGTTCCTTTGAGGAGCCGAGGCTCTCAAACTCAGAAGAACATGAACATTCCTCAAAGGGCTTTTAAAAACTGCTGGTGCCCAGCACACCCAGGGGTCACCTCAGACCAGTCAAACCTGCATCTCTGTGTTGGGGAAGCTGAGTTGAGAACCATTGCTTCAGAAGGTACTTCCCTAGGAAGAATTGTGTGAGACTTCACCTAGCCAAGGCCTGACACTCTAATGGCCCTTTGTCAGTTCCAGGACCCTCTGGTATTAGCTGTGTCCAACATGAATGATTGATCTCAGCGTGTGCACAGATGTCTTTTTCCTTCTTTCCCATCAGGGTGGCAAAGTATATTTTCTTCCCATACTGACTTTAATGAGGTGGGTTTACGAGGAAGTTCTAAACCTTTCATGAATCAATGAGCTTGAGGCTAGAACAATCTTCCAAAAGTGAAAAGTTTCCTTGGGATTCCGTGATTGGGGTTCAGTCATGTCACACGTGCTGTGACAACTTCTTCCACAATGCCTCAGGGTGCAGTGGGAATAGGCAAGAAATTTTCTTCCCATTTACCTGATGGGAAGCAGAGAGCTGGAGTGAGGGCCCAGGTCACTCCAGGCTTCAGTACGAACTTGGATCTTCATGTCTGGACACTTAACATTTAGATTCTAAGTATAGCCTCTTTATGACACTCCAGATCATCAAGATAGAAACATGAACTATAGTTATATGATGAAATCCCAGAACATGGAGGCTGGAAGGATCTGAAAAATGTCTATGCTAAGTATCTCTCTGATATCAAAATTATAATAGTCATAACTACCAATTACAGTACACTCACCACATGTCAGACGCTGTGCTTTGGTTGACATGCATTTAATCTTTAGCAACTCCACAAGGCAGGTATACCAAACCTACCCCTGGCCCAGTCCTGGTTTGGGGGACACATGGAACAAAGCCAGCCCCCTGGGCATCTGTCCTTTTACATACATAAGGAAATTCTCCTGTACCCTCCCCTAACCCAGCTTCTCTTTTTTTATGTTTCCTAAGTATGTTTCAATATAATATCTGACTATTTATGTTTCAATGTGTCCTATCTGTTCTATGACCTTTTCTGCTTCATTTACTTACTTATTTCATTTCCACCACCCTACCCTGTCCAACATTAGCTTGCTAATTACACATTTTTTGTTATTTTGACATTTAAGATTACGACATGCATCCTTGACTTATAAAAGTCTAATATAAATGAGTACTCTTATCACTTTTCAGATAAAGCAAAAACGTTTTAACTGTGTAACTCCATCTATCCCGTCCAAATCCCATTCAGCAATATGCTACATATGTTTTAAATTCCACACTACATTATTTTTATTGTTTATATTGAGACTGGAAAACTTTTTTGGTAAAGGGCCAAATGGTAAATATTTTAGGTTTTGTGGATCATATATGGTCTCATATGTAAAAGCCATACTTATCTAGAGAGCCATATAAAAATAGGCTATGGGCCAAGTTGACCTATGGGCCATAGTTTTCAGGCTTCTGTTTTATCCAGTCAGTATTATTTTGGCTTTACTTACATATTTACTCTTGTCTTTATTCCTTCTTATGTTATCATGCTTCCCTCTGGGACCATTTTTCTCTTAATATTATGAATGTGTCATTCCACTGAATTCTGACCTCCATGGTTTCTGATAAGTTGGTCATTAATCATAACATTGGTCTCATGTGTGTGAAAAGTTGGTTTTTTTCTGTTTTTGAGATTTTTTTTTTCTCCTTGGCTTTAGAACTATACCTAGACACATCAATTATTACAGTTGATGTGTCTTGGCAAAATTCTCTTTGTATTTTTCCTACCCAAGGTTTTTTCTTCACCGCCCCCTCCAGCTTCTTTTATCTGTGGCTCAATATTTTTCATCAAATATGTGAAATTTTCAGCCATTATCTCTTCAAATCTTTTTTCTGTCTCTTTCTCTCTCATCTTCTTCTGGAACTTAGTACCTGTATGCTTCCATGCTTGATGGTATTCACAGATCTGTGAGGCTCTGTTTATTTTTCTTTTTTCCCCTGTATTTTTTAAAAATGTACTTTCTATTGATCTTTCTTTAAGTTTACAGGTTCTTTTTCTGCCATCTCAAGTCTGTTGCTGAGCCCATCTCATTTTTCAGTTATCGTACTTTTCAACTCTGGAATTTTCTTATATATTTATATTTATTATAAATATATTACAAATATATATAAAATATATTTCTATCTCTTCTAGTAAGGTTTTTGTTTTTCTGTAGTTCTTTGAACATTGCTTCTTTTATTATTTGAATATGTATATATATATATATGTATGTATTAGCTTTGAAGACTTTGCTTACAAAATCCAACATCTGAGCCCACTCAGAACCAGTTTCATTCATTGTTTTTTCCCTGCATATGAGAACTCACTTTTCAGTTTCATGGCATGTCTAGTAACTTTTGGTTGAAAACTGTTTATACTTAAAATTTAGCAATTTTGGATTCTGTTTTATTTTTATGAGGGTTGTTGGTTTATTTTTCAGTAATTTGCCTGGACTTCAACTCTGGAATCTGTCCTTCTCACAGTGTGAAGCTACTAAAGCCTTTGTTCAATTTTTTTATTTCTTGTGTTTATTTTCTTAATCTGGGGAGTCACACCTGGGTCTGCATAATTTAGTGACCAGCCAATGATTTGGGGAGAGGTTATGCTCAAACACCTAAAGTTTCTAAGGCTCTGTCTCTTGGTATGTGGTTTGGTTAAAAAATAAACACAAAGCTACAGCCAATTCTCTCGTTTTTCTTCACTTTAATTTTACATGGGGCTCTTGCAGGTCTTCCCAGAACAAAAACAGATGTCCAGTCAGCCAGGAATACATGAAGAGCATGTCTTAACCCTTCCTCTTTCCTGGTTTGCTCCATTAAGTATCTGATTAGTTCACCTCTATTCCAAACTGGGTACAAAACATCAGGCTAACAAAGCTGTGAATATTACACATTTATTCCCACATTAGTCTACCACTTTTCACTTATTACTGTCTAGTTTTTTCCCTCTCTCTCTCTTGGTTTCTGTTTATTTTTTGTTGTCTCCTGGTAGTTTTTAAATTGAAAGACAGGCATCGTGTGTGAAAAATTAGACAAGTTCATTTTCTGGATGGTGCTATCATCTTCCCTAGAGGCTTTATTTTTGCTTTTGGCAGGTGGTCAGGTAGGGAAAGATCAACTCAAGCTAATCTGGAATCAGATCAATTGAAAGCTGGGCTTCGGTCTTTTTAGAGGCTGGTCTACTTCAAGTTTATCCCTACTCCAAGGGTCTAGTTCTCTGACGTCCCAGCTGAAAGCCTGGTATATTTGCCAAAGCTCCTCCTTTTTTATTTTTTAATTTTTTTAATTAAAAAAATATTTTTTTAGGCGTGGCAATCCTTGGTCAACCTCACAGATTGCAAGGATCTTGTCAGTTTACAATCTCTTATTTTTTATTTTTTATGCCTACAGCACCTGGTCTTCCTAGGTGGTCTTCCATCTAAGTACTAACCAGGCCCAACCCTGCTTAACTTCCGAGATCAGACGGGATCAAATGGCTCCTCCTTTTTGATGGGTGCTGAACCCCAGTATTTTCCCTACCTCCATGGAGTTCTGAACAGTACATTAGCCTCTTACCTACTGATTTGTGTTATATGATTTGGCAAATGCTGCTGGGGTAAAAATAGCCTCAAATATTGAGCTTATTCTCTTCATTTCCTGTCTTTCTGGCTCTTGGCCCCTACAATTCTTGCTGCCTTTACAACTCTCAACAGATGGGGTTTCTGTATGTGAGTGTGTGTGTGTGTGTGTGTGTGTGTGTGTGTGTGTGTGTGTCAACGCATAAAAGAATGGAGGAAAAAAATAAGGCCTAGAAGATTCCATAACAGTTGTAGGAAAAGATGTAGGGAGCCACTGATCATCCTCAAAAACAGCCCATTTTGAGCACCTTTAAAACCTTTTAGAACTAAGTTGGTAGATAAGAGTTCTCAACTCAGTCCCACCCCTCTAAAGAAAAATTTTAATTTTTGCTGCCATAAAATTATACTGATAATGACATCTATCTCTCTGGATTGTTTTAATGATAAAACAACAGCACTTTTCATCAAAATTAACATATTTCAAAATATTTATTGTGCCAGCACTGGGCTAAATTTTCTTATATTATTCGATTTAACATTTTTTAGAGTTCTGAGTATATTTGCTGTTGTAAATTTTTTTTTTT